>RJWM01035374.1:0-18984 GCA_004363535.1 Dasyprocta punctata
TATCTTTAATGTGAAATGCCCAATTTTTATTCTTTTGAGGATCGTATTAGTTCAAATTTTGAACTACCTTTGTATTCGTCTCTTGGGAAAGGGGTTAGTGGGCTTGTAAACGCTTAACTGGGAAACTTAAGTTCATATCTACCCTTCAACACATCAATCATGACACTCAAATAATGTTTATTATTATTATTATTATTATTATTATTATCATATCTAGGGATTAAACCCTGGACTTTGTTTATGCCCTACACCTCCAGCCAATATTAATGTATTTATAATCGACAGATGGTGATTACATAACATATGGTACATGTATACAACATACAATAATTAGATTAAGGTAACTGACATAACTATCACCTTAGATATGCATTATTTCTTTGTTTTTAGAACATTTAAAATCCTATTTAGTATCTACTTTGAAATATTCAACTAATTGCTGTCAACCATAATCATCCTACTGTGCTACAGAATGTTAGAAGTTATTCCTCCTATCCAGCTGCACTCCTTACCCCTTAACCGTTTTCTTTCCATCCTTAGGGTAGTTTTTTTTTTTTTTTCTCAATATTCTCATTGAAAAACGAAGAAATTGGATTAGTCTCTTAAGCAGCTTCCAGCTCAAAAAAACTGATGAATCTTTTTGACATTTAGGGTAAAGACACTGAACTAATGCAACTTCCTCCTTTCACACTGCTATTTTTCTGATGTTTTGCTCTTAATAGTTTCACTTTTTCACTCACGTAAGTCTCACATTTTTATCTTGGATGACTTCCTTCTGAAGATGTCAGTGCTAAGAAGTATCCTGTAAACTTCTTACTTTTCAATTTGCACATTTTCTCCCATCCTTCCCAAAAGCAGTTGAGCTATTTTTCCATTCCAGACACAATTCTCCCCTGAGAATGTCATCAATAAATAAAGAGACAAGCCGCTATCACAGCTGCTCGACACTTACCAAACTACTCATTAGCTTGTGGACTGCAACGTAAGTAAATGAAGACATTTTAAATAACTTATTGAAAGTCTAGTCGCAAAAGTAGACTTTGAATTTTAGCATTCCAAGTTAAAGAATTTAAAACTAAACTTCATTTGGAAAAATAATCAAGTTTTATCAGAGAGAGGGGCAGAGACTCATATATCCTTTGCCAATCTTTATAATAAGCAGGTTGTAGAGAATGTGTGTATCTCCACAGAAGGCCAGTCTGCTTTTGTTGCCAGAAATATTGAGGAGCAGAGTATGGCAGACACTCCTTCACCACTGCCCAAGGACAGTAAAACTAGTTGCTGTATTGTCAGAATAAAGAGCCAAGAATGCAGAGAGCTGTGAACCCAATTGGATGGAATAATCACGCCTTTCTGTACTGCTTTGGAAGTGGTCCACAGAGCTTCCAATTAGCACCTGCCACCAGGATGCATGATTTCTCACAGAATTATATGGAGGGGACAACTTTATTTCACATTAGTTGGATGAAATATAATGCAATTCCTTTTTGTCACAAGTATGTTTGGAAAAACTGAATCCAGAGGTGCACCTATCTATTACTGGGACCAGATTTTACTGCAACAACTTCAGTCCAAGAATTTCTCTGGAGACTTTATTTAAAACTATTATTTTAGAAATCATGCTAAGCAATCAGACTTTCTTCAACGTAGTCACTTTACAGAAAGAGAAATACACTCTCCTTCAAATCCTTCCCCTAAATGTACCATGCATTTGAGAATGTTAAAGGATTATGGTTTATACTGGAATTAAGCAAATACAAGGAAGTGCATGTGTGGTTGGGTAATCTCTCTCTTTCTCTCTCTCTCCTCTCCCCTCTCTCCCTATCTCTATCTCTTTCTAAAACATTCACATTACAAACACAAATACATTCCCTGTCATTAACCAGTCAATAATGAGTATATCTGTATCTTTATTTAACGCTCTTCATGTTATTTTTAATGAAGAATTTGTTCATGAATTCTTTCCAAGAGTAGAGAGTGAGCATGCAGTCACACTTTTATAATTTATAATTTATTATATCACTTTGAAGTACAGGAACCAGCACATTGACCAGCTGAATAAGACACAATGACCCACTCCTCTTTCTCTATAAGAGGAGACATGTTTTTTTCCTAAAAGGCCATATTAAATGCAATTTATTAACTTTGACTGGATGATCTCATAAAACAAAA
Source organism: Dasyprocta punctata (assembly GCA_004363535.1). Taxonomy (NCBI): domain Eukaryota; kingdom Metazoa; phylum Chordata; class Mammalia; order Rodentia; family Dasyproctidae; genus Dasyprocta; species Dasyprocta punctata. The sequence goes on from RJWM01035374.1 coordinate 2,173, forward strand.
GTATAAAATTCACTCTAAAAATCAGACATTAGAATTCTGTAACCTTATTACTATTTCTGAACAAATTTTTCTAAAAACCCTGCAGCTTTCTATTATAATTTACAATGTCTGCAATAAGAAAGTAGATGGACAAGGGGAGAACTCGGTAAGAGGCAGTTACTATACTGCTGGACTCAGCTAATAATCCCTTTTTTTCATTTTTATTGTTTTTCAGTTTATGAATGACAATCAACTCATTACCTATTGTTATAAATAGTTTGATTTAGTAACGGAAATATGCATCAGTAAACAAGACCTATGGAAGCTTTCTACAATAACTAGCAGTCCATAAATATATATTATAGCATTTGCTGCCTAGTAGATTTATTTCTGAGGAATCTAGATGAACTCTTAATCTTAGCTGCAGTACCTGCTTGTTAACCTAACATCATTTCTGATGCTTTAACTGTTTTATCTACTGTCTGGAGTCATAATGAATCTGCCTCATTAATTTTTCTACCATGCAGTATACTCTTCTATGCTATTAAAATTCTTTCAGAGACACTGTCTCTGACCTAATACATGGAAGAAAAACAATAATTGTGAGTCAGAACTTTTCCAACAATAACATAAAGCAATCAATGTACTTGACAAGAATTGCGACAAATCTGCAGAAAGTTACACACAGTTCTCATAGTGTAAATGGAGAAAGTCGAACAAACTCTCATCTGTTACTTCCTGCCTAAAAATCTTACAGGTATTTTTCTCCCAGTAGCTAACATTAGTGTCAAGAACATTCAATATGTCAAAGGTTTTGTAGCAATATGGAACATTATCATTTGGTTTCCTCTACATAATTACTACAATAAGTAAACATAATCTAGATACAATTAATGAATTAGAATACTGGTGCACTAAGATGTGATTTTCAAAAGTAAGAATAACTTTAAAACACTAAATCTAAAATCATTCCTAAGAATTTTCTGGAGATAATGAAAGTTGTATTAGGTCAGCAATGCCTTCTTCCCCTCTCTTTTCTTTTTTCTTTTATTTTTTAAGACTTCCTTTTTACTAGTCCAAACTAAATAAGAATATATCATATAAAAAGTTAAGATGCAGCACATACTTTGGAAATCCCGTTTTTTTCCCTGACCCCCTTTTACTCTAGTTCTTCTTTGGATTAATTCCTATTATCAATGTCCATAGAGTAATTTCTGAGGCCAATACTGTAATATTCTCCAAGTATTGTTTTCAAAACTACTGTACTGCATAATACCAATAAAAGTTGCTTCTTACCCTGTCCAAGGCACTGTGTGAAACGTTACACAGAGAGAATAAAAGCTTGGTTACTGCTGCACAATAAGTAAGGGTCTAACAGAATATAAAAATAATATAATCATAAGGTAATTCAACGATTTTCAACCCTGGCTTCACAGTAGAATCACATATAGAGTTCTGAAAAATGGTGACACTGGATCCCTATTTCAGCCCATGAAACTAGAATGTAAGATAGTCATTGATGTCTAGAATGAGTGGTAGAAAGAATGGTGTTGTTAGCATTTAAGAAAGATGTTTGAAATGAGCACTTAGATGTAAATACCACATCAAGCCTCCCGACAAGGCAATGGTTTGGTAAGCTTTAAATCTATGTAACACTAGGAATGATAATGCATTAGTACTCTTCTAAAATTAATCATTGAGTTTTCTCTTCACATAACTTACATCTTCTGGGATAACAGGAGATCCTTCATATCCCAAAGTGTGCTAGTTGTCTTTTACTGTGTAATAAACTGAATGAGTGACTTTAAAATTAACCATACATGCTTTAACCCTCCTGTTTCTAAGGATCATTAATTCAAGTGGTGCTTAATCAAGCAGCTCTAACACCGGGTCTCATGAGGTTACTGTCAAAATTTTGATTGTGTCGGCAGTGTTCCCAAGTCTTGAGTAGAGTTACGGGATGTATTTTCAAGATGGTTCACTCACGTGGTGGCATCGCACTGTTCCATGGACATTTATTAACTTATATTCTAGATGTTGGTATACTTTTGCAATAATACATAATTACATTCATCTTGGGGAAGTGATACATATATATAGTGCGTCGCCATCATTTTTGCCTTGGTTCTATACTTCTGTATTTAATTACTTTTCCTAAATTACAGTCCCTCGACTGTTGATTCCTAAGACCAACAAGCCTACTTTATTTGATGTATTGTTATTGAATATCTTCTCAGTGCAAAACACTAGGCCACCTGTTTTTCTGGCTTGAAGACACCATCAAATAGAGGGGAAAGAATATATGTTTAAAGAAACGACTATGTCTACTGCAGTGTAGCCAGCAGCACACATAAAGGACCACAGTGAATGAAGGAGGGGCAGTTAGTCATAAAAGAAGGGCTTACATGAAGATTTCAAAAATAAACTGGCACTGAACTTGAGCACAAATACTAAATATGATTTCTGAGAAGGTAGAAGGGGAATTAAAGGTTATTTGATTTAAGTCTCTCTTCTGGGATCATCGATATCTTTGTTATTCTGTTTCACATTCTACAGTATAATAAATATGGTTCCAGACTAAAGAAATAAATATTTGGGGAAGCAGATAGGTGAATACAAAGCAAAACTTTTTAAAAAAACAATTGATGGGTGTGTAATGATGGGTTGATATGGTTTAAGTATTACGGGAGACAGACCAATCTTCATAGAAAAGTTAATAGAGTGAAAGAAGAAGGAATGTTTTGAAAATTCACAAAGCATGACATTTAAGTAAAACTGATCATCGTGGGGGGTTTTTGTTTTGCTTTGTTTATAATTTTTCAGAACCACTGGACAGTATTCACCAACCTGAGTACTCACTAATGCAGAGGAAAAGTAAACAGTGAAAGGAGCATCAACCAGAAGATTAAAAATAGCTGGACATCAATGACAAAGGAATCAAAACTCGCAGACAGGGCAACACAGAAAATGGCAAGGAAGATCTCTGGAAGACGGACAATGGGTGATGGACAGCAGGGCTATGAAGAACTGAAGAAGCAAGGTCACAGAGCAGGGGAAGAGAGAGGGGGGCTATTGTCAGACCTCCCGATCACTGAATTAAACTCATAATTGAGTTCTCAGGGTCAAAGATTGAAAACTTGGTATCCTTAGACTGAAGTCAAAGAGGAATAGCGATTTTCCTCAGGTTTTACAAAGATAACAACAGCGAAGTTAAATTGCCTAACTTTTTCTTGATAAACTAGCATAAAAATATAAACTGAAACACCAACAATCAAACCAGTTCTATAGTTGGTATGTAGATCTCCACATTCTCAGTAGTACCTCCTGCTATGACAGAGCTTTGTTTTTGTATCAGGGCCCATGTTGAAAGGGTTCCCCTACTTAGAATACTCAGTGTTTCTCCATTCTAGCGTGAGTCTGATACTAAAACTCCATTTTTAACTGGTGTTTCTATGCGTTGAGGTTTTCAGGGCTTACTCTGAAAGAAAGGTTAATTGTTGCATTGGCCTCTGGGTAAAGTCTTTTGGCACATGGAGATCTCATTTGTGATTTAGAAGAATATCACAATGTTGTGCAAAGTCCATATTTTTACAATGGAAGATTACTTGTACGTCTCAGATTTGTAGATGGAAGAAAAGAGCAAATACATGTCTGGTTTGTTTTACATGATGTGAGTTATATTTTCAAAATGTCATAGCTATGGAAATTCAGAGCTGCTCAGTTCTTTGCCTGCTGTCCTCCTCCTCCTTCACTTATTCTGCTTGGAGAAAAAAGCTGTTTAATAGCATCATTGTGTGGAATAAGACTTTCTTAAACCTAGCAGCAGTGATTGGGTCAGTTTTCTTAGGGTAAAATGATCTTGAATTCTCCAGTGTTTAACAAATAATCTGAGTTTTAGAGTACAGTAAGGTGAATACCATGTGAAATATTTCAGAGCAGTTTTTTAAACAAATCATCAAATTTCTAGTTAAGTGTTATGCAGCTTTCAATCAGAAAGTCACTAAGGTCAGCTTAAAACCTCACGCAGAAAATTCATCAGAAGAGAGTAACTTCTAAATTAGTCTTTAATTTTATGTCAATAAGCACCGCAGTAACATAAAATTCTGGAAAATCTATAAAGAAAATTTTATAAAAAGAGATGATGGAATATAAACATGTGAAGGAAAAATAATTGAAAGGAAACATATAGGTTGATTTTAAGCGACAGATAGGTCCACAACTGTCTTTCTCCTTTTTTTCCCTCAAATTTCTTATAATTCAAAATTTCATTCACTTAAAAATGTTGTACGTGTGTGTGTGTGTGTGTGTGTGTGTGTATCTTTGTGTAACATATACAAGAAAAGAGCTGGAAGATTGTAACTCATCTGAAGTCATTGGTTTAGATCAAAATTTCTAAGATCTTTACTTCCACAAGCTCAGACAAAAGACACCATTGACTAAAGTTCTGCTCTTGCATACAATGAGAACATCAACCTTTAGAAGGTACCTTAAAAATGAGGAGAGTTAAATGAATTGGCATTTTAACTGTGTGAATTTGTGTAAACTTTCTCAACACGGTTTGTCATTTGGGCGTTACTTACTTTTGGTCCACTCAATGTGGATATAATGTGTGCAACTTCAGAAATGCAAATAAATCTGGGCATTTGGATTATTTTTGGTCAAAGTGTGTAAAGTTAGACACAAAAAGGGCAAATGGCAAGCCAATTATATAAAAGTAGTCTGGCATAATAAAAAAGAAAGATTCTGGATTAGTTACCATAAAATCAATGTATGCTCTAGTTACGATTACTGTTATTATTTCTATTATTGCTCTGAGAAATGAATAATCTCTGTGAACCATATTAGGATGCAAATTTATGAAGTTTTACAGGAACTCTTTCACTTATATCAAATAATATTCTTAAATATGAGTTAAGCGCTAATGTCAGTGATTCAGAAATGTGAGAAAATGATGCTTACAAAGGTTAAGTGTCTTAGGAGAGTCAAACACACAAAAGCACAGAGTTGAGGTGAGAACCCAGATACTCTGAAATAAAAAATGAGATGATTGAATTGCAGGGACATTTTATTATTAATACATTACGTGATTTTAAATACTCCTGAATAACTTTTCATTTTAGTTTTCTTATATTGAAAACAAGAATAATCATATGTAGCCAGGCATGGTGGCCACGCCTTTAATCCCAGCACTCAGGAGGCTGAGGTAGGTGGAGCATTATGAGTTCGAGGCCAGCTTGGGCTACAATGTGAACAAGGCCTGCCTACTACATAGTGCGACCCTACCTCAAAAAAGATAGGGCCGAGAGTTTGGCTCAGTGGCTTAGGCGCCTGCCTGGCAGGCATGAGATTGAGATTTTGATTCCCAGTACCATAAAAAAAAAAGAAAAGAAAAGAAAAGAATAATCCTATGTACTCTTGAACATTTGTGCATGTGGTATAAAGTGGAAAGTTAAGGAATACATATTGGATTACTGTTAAAATACCTTCCCCTTTATTATAGACCCAACAGGACAATTATTCATGCATTAACCTAAGACAGGCTACAAATGATCAATGCAAGACCACAAAAAAAGCTATGGCTCTCATCTTTTAAAGTTTCATTTTTGAAGTTTGTGTGTACATTTATAGTTTACCCCAAATTTTCAAAGATCTCCTCAAACCATAAAGTGCAGAACATACATTGTAAAATTATAAATTGAAAAAATTGAATATATACAAGAAAACCAAATTTCAAATAACTATCTGCAGAAAACTTATACATTATTCATAATAATCAGAAAATGGAGAAAATCCAAATATCCATCAACTGATGAATGAATAAATAATTAAGATGTATCCACGCAATGGGGCTATGTTGTAGTTGCTAGACAAATGCTACAAAGTAGATGAACCTAGGAAGTTTCGCAGAGGAAAGACGCCAGGAACGAAAGACCAGATATTGTTTGACTCTGTTTATATCAGATGTCCACAAAAAATATGACTGTGTAGGGATTGGCAGAGGGGAGTGAAAAGAGGTTTATTTAGGGGGAACAAAAAAGTTCTATATTTGATTGTAGTGATCCTGGCACTGTGAGAATATATTAAAAGTTATATAATATTGTTATAGGGGTGAATTATATTGTGTGTGAATTATATCTCCATAAAACTGTTTTAAATATATACCACCATTAGTTAAACTAACTGCTGGAAGATTTTTTTATTTACAAAATTTTCTCCATCAAAAATTGTATGTCTGAATTCATATAAACATGAATGCAATACAATGAATGACAGACACACAACGCATGCACATATTTTGAAACATCAATATTTTCTCTGTAGCTAGACCTTTTAAAAATAGTTTTAGGAGAGGTTCTTGCAGATAAAAGTCTTCAATAGATGGTCACGGCAATTTTAAATTATCCAATTCTTGGCATTTTCACTATTTCCCATGTGAGAGATGTCAGAAGATAATAAGATCTCAGAGGACGCTTTTTCTTTCCAGGCAGTTGAAATTCTCCTGACATAATTTCAATCCATTACTCCTTATTATATCCCTTTGGACAGCCTAATTCTATTCCCTCCTTGGTGGCCATATCTTCTCACTAAACCTGAGCATCAGTGCACCAGATCTACTGCAATAAAATCACACCTCAGCACAGCTGGTGTAAAATTGCATGGCTCTGCCAATAAGCTGATTTCATGAGCTCTCATACTGAAAATATGAAATAATATCTGAAAGCGTTTCTTTGTTTAGCCTTGGTCTAGTTCTCAAGCACTGTGCTCAAGATACATTTTCCAAAATAATATCTTTCCAACGTGATTCTGAATGATTCCTTATGAATAAAATGAGAAAAAAATCTGTTATCTTTAGGTATGTTATGCTTATTAGAATAACTTAATATATAATATTTCCTTTCTACTTTATTAAAAAGTTTGGCATTAGCAATCCACTTTTATCAATCAGGAAACAAGGAAATGTAGATGCTAGACACGTTGCTTAGATTTACAGAGCAGATGCATGCTCAAACATGAATTTAAATGAAATACATATTAGATATCAAAGGCTTTCTACATTTAACTATACCAGTTGTCTCCACAGAAAACATTTTGTTTATCAAACAATCTAAACTCAAGAAACGAAGCTGACCAGTTTTAGTTTTTCAGTCTACTCTGGAGTGAGAACATATTTGGTAAAGTTCTCTGGTGAATACATTAATCAAGTTCACAACTTTCCAGCAACTCCAATTCCCTTCTTGGTTGCTCTCCAGCACTGCTTAGGGTTATAGTTGTAGCCTACAAGGTAAGATGGTCAAAAGACTGGAGTAGAATATGATGCACAAACCTGCTTTCCCTATTTTTTTCTAGGACCAGCTTCTTAGGCACTGAGTGAAGAAGAAAATAAAAAGAAACACACCTTTCCTTCCAGCCTTGGTGAGATACCATGCTCCTGAAAGTAGTAGTTTAGGTAGCGTTTTTGCCCCTAATGGCTGGTAGAAAAGTGCATCGCCTGATATGTAAAGGCTGGTGTTCTTGTGCTATGCACTGTACAGTGGGTTCCCATTCAATCATTTTTATACCTTCTCAGTCAATCACTCGTGCTACTAGAGTGTTCCCATGCAGTGGGAAGACCTCTTGGTCCCAACTAAATGAGCTTCATGTACAGCAACTTCCTATGTCCAGTGAACCAGTTACAGACATGTTCACCTCACCAAACAGTGAGTGTTCAGGCTGCTCCATTGCTGCCACTGCTCCATCAGCCCAGATCAAACAAGGACATGCAAAGTCCAGGCCTCCTTACCATCAGTAAGTCCTTCTTATAAAGCATACCTTTGAAAAGGGGGTAATTTTTTTTCTTTAAGCACATAACTTTCACTAACAAACTCTCTGTCCTAGTTCTGAATTTATTGTGATTCAGACAGGATGTGAATGGTCTTGGCTCCTAATCATTAGCAGGGAAAGGTCCTGCTTCATCCCGCCTATCAAAACTTCTGTGAAAATGTGAGTTGCCACATATCTACACTCAAGGACAACAAGAAAAAAGATCACCCCGCATTCAATAACATTTGACTACAACATAAATCTTTCAAGTTTTAACTCTTATTTAAAAAAGAACTCATGCAATAATATTTATCAAAATGTGCTAGCATTCCTGTGTTAACATATTTTATGTTAAAACACTGAATGCTGTTGCTTAAGATAGTAGGTGAATAAATTTCACATATCAATCACCTTTAATGTAAAGATTAAATATGTATAATTTTCATTTCAAATTCACTACTAATGTGACACATTACTGCACACCACTTATTTCCTCACTCCAAATGGTTATTGCCCAGGCTTCAAAAAAAGAAAAATATGAGAATCCATGCCCATGCTCCAAAAGGGAATGAGATTACAAAATTGGGAAGTACTCCAAACACTAAAAAGAGCAGGCATTCTAAGTATTTCATGATCTTCACTACTGGATTGCTGCATTTCCTACACAAAGCTACTGAGTTCACAAAAAATACTAGCAAATTAAGTTTAATTTGTCTCAGGTTGAGAGAAGGAATTAATTTGGACCCGAGCAGTCACTATGAGCCTTAAGGATTTGATATTTCAATAAATGTCAAAGTCATTATTGTGGAATAATAAAAGCTACCATTTACCCAACACTTAAGAGTGCAGTGAGTTCTATTCTGGACCTTTTCAATAGGACTTATTTCATTTACTGTAACTCCACGGGGTGGGTATTTTTAAGGTTCTTATTTCACAAATGAAAAGATTAGGGGTTTGAAGCTAAAACTTCAATGCTGTAAATGTAGAAGTTCTTAGGCCAGTAATTCAAATGTATTTATTAAAAATAATTGGGACGTCTATTAAGTCCCAGGCATAAACAAAACAAGTGAAAATACTGTCCTTTGAAAATTTTGTTCAGTTCTATCACAATGTAACATCTAAATCCTAGTCACTGAAATACACATACAAATAAAATATCTTCCAATAAGACATGTAAAGTATTTAATTGATCATTAACTCTCATTAACCAAATGATTCATGTGATTTCATATTTTCAAACTGTTTGGTTTTCTCTAATTAAAAAAAAGAATAAGGAATAACATCATATACTTAAATAAAATATATGTATTTTTCCAACATAGTATAGATTTGTAAATGAAGTGCCCATGAATATTCATAATATTATATTAATATGATGTTCAGTAATGATAATCACAATGCTATATTAATGACATTATTAATGAGGCTTTCCATTCAACTTCCTAATATTCCTTCCATCAAAATATAAAATTGTAATTGCTTAGGCAAATATTACTAATTGCAAGTAAATAATAAGAATGCTTTAAAAATAAAGCCCAGTCATTTCTGAGAAATTGGATCCAGTCACAGATTATGTTAGCCTGAAGAATAAACTTGTATTAATGAAAACTAGAAGTCGATGATGAAAGAAATCACAGAAATTATGCAAATGACTTGAAACTAAAAATACACTCTTAAAGAAAAAACCAGTTAAAGAAGAAATAAGACTGTTTCTAGAACTAACTGGTAATACTAGTACAACATAACAGAACTTATGCGACACACTGAAAGCTATTCTAAGAGGGAATTTTATAGTTGTGAATATTCACACCACGAAAACAAAGTGAACCCAAATATATACCTAATGATTCACTGTAAGGTCCTAGAAAGACAAGAGCAATCCAAACCTAAAGGTAGAAGAAGAAAAGAAAATATAAAGATCAGAGCAGAAATCAATAAAATTGATACCAAAAAGACAATATAAAGAATCAATGAATTGAATAATTGCTTCTTTGAAAGAATAAACCAAATAGACAAACCTTTAGGCAATACAGCCAAAAGAGAGATATGACCCAAATCAATGTAATTAGAAAACAAAAGGTAAAATAACAACAAACAGTAGGAAACTAAAAAAGATTGTTAATAAGTACTTCACAGACCTGTGCACCAATGGATAATCGATAGATTCATACAGAAACAAATTACCAAAACTAAAATGAGACGTTCAAATCCTTGAATAATCTAATAACAGGTAATGAAGCAGTAATAAAAATCCTAACAACTAAGAAAAGTCTAAATCTAGATATATTCACTGCTGAATTCTACAAAAACTTTAGGGTTTTCTAAAATCTGATACTTCTCAAGCTCTTTAATAAAACTGGAAAGAAAGGCGTACTCCCAAAGTCATTCCTAGAAATCAACTTTATGCTGATTCTAAAACCAAACAAAGATCCAAGAGAGAGAGAGAGAAAGAGAGAGAAGGAGGGAGAAAGAGAATTATAGACCAATCTCTTTACTGAACATAGCAAGATCCAAAAATCTATAAAAAGATACTGGCAAACTAAATGCAACAAATCATTAAAATGATCATGTATCATGAACAAGTAAGTTCCAACCCAGAAATACAAGGATGGTTCAACATAAACCAAAGCAAGGACAAATATCACATGATCATCTCAATAAATGCAGAAAAAGCTTGACACAATCCATCATCCTTTCACTGAAAACCCCTGAAGAAAATAGGTACAAAAGGACTTTATCTCAATCTGATAAAAGTTATTTATAACAGACCTTCTGCCCATATCGTATTAAAGGGGGAAAGCTGAGAGGTTTTTTTCTCTGAAATCAATAACAAGATAAGGATGTCCACTATTACTACTTCTGTTCAACTCTAACAGTCAGATGAATTTTAAGGCACAAAAAACCAACAAAAGGGCTATGTTTAGAAAAGGAGAAAGTCAAATTATTGTTTATAGATGACATGATCATCCACAGAGAAGACCAAGAAAACTACCAAATAACCAAATTCAGTAATACAGCAGGATACAAAATCAATAACCCCCCAGAATCAATAGCATTCCTGTGCAGTAAAAATGAATCCGCTGAAAAAGAAATTAGGAAAAAATATGATTTACATTAGCACCAAGAATAATTAAATATTTAGAAATTAAGTTAAACAAGGAAGTGAAAGTCTTATATAGCAAATAGGACAATACTCTGAAAAAAGAAAGAGGACATCAGGAAATGGAAAGATATCTCATATTCCTGGATAGGCAGAACCAATATAGTCAAAACGACTATACTTCCAAAACTGATGTGCATATTTAACGCAATCTCAATAAAAATACCAGTAGAATTCTTCACATAACTGAAGATAATAATCCTAAAATTTATATGGAACCAGAAGAGACCTAAAATAACAAAAGCAATTCTGGGTAACAAGAGCAAAGTGGAAGGCTTTTCAATCTCAGATTTGAAGTTATACTACAAAGCTACAGTGATAAAAATAGAATGTCCTGGCACAAAAACAGACATAAGGATCATTGGAATAGAACAGAGGATGCAGAAACAACCTAAGCATATTCAGCTATTTAATATTTGACAAAGGAACAAAAAACATACATTGCAACAAAGCCTCTTTAATAAATGATGTTGGGAAAAACTGGCTATTCACATGCCAAAGATTGACTCTAGACACAAATCTCTCATCAAGTACTAAACTAAAATCAAAATGGATCAAAGAACAAAACATTAAAATAGAAGAACTTAACCTGCTAAAAATAATATAGGTAGAACACGTGGAAGTCATTGGCTTAGCCAAGGCCATTCTCAATAGAACCCTGGTTGCACAGGAAATAGTACTAAGAATCAACAAATGGGATCATATCAAATGAAAAAGTTTCTACATGGCAAAAGAAACAACCAACAGAGTGAAAAGACAAGCTACGGAATGGGAAAAATTGGGGCCAGATATTTCTCAGGTAGAGGATTAACATTTAGAAAACACAGACAACTCAAAAAACTTTAGTTCCCCTCCCAATAAAACACAAAATTCAAAAATGACAACTGAAACCAATAAATACTTCACAGAAGGAGTACAAATGACAAACACATGAAATATCATTGGTCATTTTAAAAAAAGGTAAACTAAAACAGCCATGAGATTCTACCTCACCCTAGAAAGAATGGCGATCATCAAGAAAGTAAAATAATAACAAATGCTAGAGTCTGTAGAGAAAAATGAACTTTTCTACCTAGTTGCTGGGACTGTAAACTAGTAAAACCACTATGAAAATCAATAAAGAGATTCCTTAAAAAAACTAAAACTAAAAATCTGAGCCAGTAGTGGTGGTGTACACCTGTAATCCTAGCACTCAGGAGGTTGAGATAGGAGGATTGTTGCAAGTTCAACACCAGCTTGGCCAGAAAGTGAGCTCAAGGTCAGCCTAAACTACATAGCAAGGCCCTGCCTCAAAAAAGACAAATGGCAATAACAACAACAACAACAACAAAAACACCAGCAACAGCAAAAACCCTAGAAATCTCATTTGATTCAGCCTTTCCCCTTCTAGATGTCATCCCAAAAAGTTAGAAAGGTCATATTACATGGATACATGCATACCCAGGTTTACAGAAGCATAAATCATAACCGCTGAATTTTGAAAGCATCACATATGTTCAACAGATGAATCGATAGAGAAAATGTGATATTTATACAAAATGAAGTACTATTCTGCCATAAACTTGAGTCATTTGCAGAAAATGGATGTATCTTAAAACCATAATGTTAAGTGAAATAAATCAAACACACAAGCTTAAATGTTGTATGGTTTCACTTATGTAATAAACTCAAATTATAACAAAATTAATAAAATAAAAGATAATAGGAAGCAGGGTGATAGGTCTTTCTCAAATGGCAAGGGATCAAGAGATGGAGGAGGAGGGAAGGGAAAGAGAATGAGAAAAGGAATTAAGATATATTATGTACATGTACCAACTCCACACAACGATGTACACATCATGTACAGAAAATATGTACTAACAAAAAAATCTGAAAGGAAAAGTTCATGTTGTTTTCACACTGTATCCATTAAAATCTGAATAGGATAGAGACTACCATACCTTTCAACATTATACTGGGTTTGATTTACTAAAAAAAATCATAATCTTCAATTTTCTAACTAGAAGAATGCAATTTCAATCTACTAGTATTTCTGTAGATTAGTGGTACATTATTCTAAAGTTAAATCTGATTAATATTTAATTGCACCCATATGCACAGATACTACTAACTAGAAGGTTTTTTTCTATGAACCATAGCTGTTACTTTTTCATGAGTTTAACATTAAATTTATAATTCACATAAATAAACTGTAATTTTGAATAATCACTGATAGCAATCATTGAGTGGCCTTTATCCAAATAATTTTTGATCTATATTCTAATTTACATGTAGACTGCATAATGTCTACAGTAGTGAAATCTTTAGGAGAATTAAAAAGTACTCATTAGAGGAGAGACTGCTAGGGAATAGAAAAGGTACTAGAAAAAGAGAAGAGAAGGCAAGAAAGGGCAAAGGTGAGGGTGGTGTATATAGTCAATGAATGATGTGCACACAAATGGAAACCTTACAGTGAAACTCATCATTTTGCAAAACTGACACATTAATAATAAAATGTATTCCTTTACAGTCACTGATGAGCATGTACTTCATGATGCCTTTAAAACTCGTCACTGCTGAATAGTTTTTGAAAGAATAAGAAATACATTATTTACTAATTTAAAAATTATATAAAGCACAAATACAATAGAATTTTATTGCATTCACTTATTATTGTGCACTTATCTTAAGTCTTTCAAATAAAAGATACATTTAGATTTTAAAAAACAAAATGGGGAATAGCATGGGTGTAGGTCAGTTGTAGAACACTTGCCTACCCTCCATGGACCCTGGGTTCAATCCCTAGTATCGCAAATAAAATAGCGTAAAATTTAAGAGACAAAACATCACATTATCACTTTCAGATACAGGAGACTTGTGGCTACACTTCAAAACACAGCAGGAATTTCACATAAATGTCTGCTATTCAATTAGTTTAATTAAGTATAAGTGATGAATAGTTATCAAAAATCCATAAACAACAAAATTAATACACTCATAATAAAGCTCTATTAAAAAGAAAAGTTTTGAGTAATTATCATTATGGCAGCCATTTCTTTAAATGGCTTGTTATAATAAAATATGACTTGCTATGTTGATGCGAAAAAATTTTACAGTGTCCACTAGATTCAATCAAAACTTATTTAGAAAGAAAATTGGTTTAGGAAGGCCCTTCTTACACTTTACGTAACACAGACCCATATGTGAATTAACCATAAGAATTGTTTAGTATACCTCAAAAATGGATAGATGGTATTGACTGTAGAAATTTTTATGCCCATATCTTGCGCCCTGGGCAACTACTGTAAAGATAATAACATGTAATATATTAACTATTGCAATTTTCCTATTATTTTGTTACGAAATTTTGTTTTAACTTTTTTCCACAAAGAAAAAAAAAAAGGAAAGATGGGTTCAGGAAAAACACCCACACATACAAACATGTGTATATACACACATGATCATGTTATATTTATACAATTTTGACAATCATGTTTAAAGCATCTGTATCCTAAATTTATAGTACACTGGAAATCAGAATACAGAATAACAGTAACCAATTCTTGGGTTTAAGATGAAAATATTCCCAGCATTGGAAAAATGATTAAATCTCTGTATGTACATTCTAGAAATCTAAATTATAAAATTTGTAATTTCCACATTAGAAGTTGAGAAAATATAATATACCTATGATTTCTAGTGTAACAGCAAAACAAATGTTGATCATATAATTATGAAGATCTATTTTCATATCTGTTGGAACCTGGGAAGGCCTTTACATTTAGGAAACTCCAATTAAGGTTATTATGATGTACTGAATATATCAGGAAATAATAGCATAGAGAAGATTACAGTTCAGATGTAACTCAAACTATTGACATATACTATATTCTTCTGTAGGAAAATTTCCGAAGTATAAATTAAAAACAGAACATGTCAATATCAATTCTATATAATAAATATTTTGCATTCACTTAAGAGTTATTTTGATGCATAATAATTCTGCCTTGTTCAGAAGAATGAAGGAGAAAAAAGAACAAGCATTACTGTTTTTCAGTCATTTAATAAATGCGATCTTTGACAGTTTAGGGAATATGCTATAATTGCATTGCATATAAACCCTACATTCCCTTTTACTCATTCTTAACACAATATCAATCGGGTGGCCTGAGACATTTCAAGAGCTCTGCTAGAGAGAAAATTTTGTTTATTAGCAAATTTAATCCACTCCATTTTCATTATTAAAGGTTTCTGTCCCTAAAACTGTTTCCTCAGGATCTAATTTATAAACTTGGAATACATAGAAATCTAAGTATATCTTCTTAGAACTCAAATTTTTAATCTAAAAATTTTTGATTAATCTTTATTTTTTAAGTTTTAACTTACTCAACAAAGGAGCTGTTGCAAAGTAGTAATCAAACTATACTGCAAATTTTCAAAGAAATAAGTAGACTTTCCTAGAAAAGAACACATTACCATGTTAAACCCAAAGACTATTTTACCCATATTATTATCCTTTTTTTCTTGTGAAACAGCTGATTTTAAATGCTTATGTGTGATTCTACAACACAAATCTTATGAGGACACACAGCTTTGCCAATTTTCTTCTCATTTCTTTACCCAGTCTCCAAAAAGATGCCAAAATTTGGAGGTGGTAAATAACAAAATAAGTAACAAATTTTGTCATTTGTGTGTTTGTTTAAATCTACATCAAAACTGTATAAGAAGTTGAATGTGGTATGGGATGTTTATGGTTAGTTTAAGTGACAAGTAGAGAGGAAAAAACACAGTTATGAAATAAAAACACACTGCTCACATCAGCTGGAAAGAAGTTAAGGATATGTGACAAGATCCCTTTGTCAACCACACTCACACCCTTTTACCTTTTGGATTGTTGGCTTTATATATAACACTAACAGTAGCTGGGGGCCAAAGGTGAGTGGGCGTCTCTGCAAGGGTTGTTGTAATAATAGTGTCCTTCCTGATGAGAATTTTCAGCCTGTCAGATTGTGCCTGTAGATGCCAGTTTGAAAAACACTAATTAAAATTCTAATAAAAATGTCAGCTTTGAAACGTTTTCTAATTTTCTAATTTTCCTGAGATGTTTTATCTTCATAACAATTAAAATCAGCATCAATACAGCGTGGAACGAAGGGATTGCTGCCATTGTGATACTAAGCAAGGACTGAATACCCTTGAGAGAAAAAGGACCCTCCAAGGAGCAACGGCAAGAGAACTAGGTGTGACCGCGAAGGTCTGGCACCTGGACCTGGTTCATACAGAGCATCATCTGATATGCGGCATGGAAAACGTCCTTAACTTACTTAAACTACTGCCCTGTCAGTCTCCATAAAATTTATAGTTGGATTATCAGGTCCGTATTCAGCAAGCATGAAATTAATACAATGACCAAGATACTGTTTCAGGTACTAGTTATACAGAAGTGAACAACTGAAGTAAAATTTCTAGCCTTATATACTTTGCATTCTACTAATGCTTTACACATTGCATTTGTTCAGTACATCTTGTACAAATAAAACGCTATGATTATGGGAATATAAGAAATGACAAGAAGGAAAAATGATGGTAAATTCTGTATATGGTTTATGCAGAAATGATGGCAAATCTAATTCTCAATAATCTTAAATCTATATGTCCAATACAGTTTATAAAATTCTACTACGTATAATCAGTTTTCCAATTTGATATAATAAGAAAACATAAGAGAGTTGGAAGCCAGAGTTCTAAAGCTAAAGATTAAAATCTGTCTAGAGTCCACACAAAAGGGGGCTCACAACATTAACAGCTGACCAAGACCATCTCTAAACCACTATAGCTGCTAAATGTTTCTTCAAATCAATTAATTAGGATGCCTTCTTTTTTTTTTTTTTTTT
>RJWM01035375.1:2500-19013 GCA_004363535.1 Dasyprocta punctata
AGGATGTGCTCCTGTTCTTGGTTTGTGAAATTTACCAAGTTGTGGGTGCCTGATGCATGCACTATTCTATGGGTATACTTCAAGAAACTTCTAGAGAAATTTTTAGAAGAACACCGAAGTGTAGTGCAATCAAGTTTTGAAACGCCATTGCCTCTAGAAATGTTTTCAGCACCTGTCAAGCTAGTAGCTGCAGTACCAGAGCACAGACCAAAAGTAAAACAAAAAATCTTCACCTATATTGCCTACTGTAACAGCATCCAAAACTACGTGAAACTGTCTCCACCTCTCCCTTATCTTTCCAATCTCCTGTGAGATTTAATAAGTAAAACAGGATTCACACTAGGAAAACACTGCATTTGAGCTCCAGTTTCTAAAGTATTTAAACCTACTAATAGATGGTTAGAATAGATGCTGAGTGCCAATCTTACAGCCCATAAAAGAAGGAGTGGTTATGCAGCAACACACGGCCATGTTCTTGGGGCAGTCACCCAAGCATTAATCCTGCCCCAGAGGTGATGTCTGGACCAGTACTGCTGAGGCCATCAGCATGTGGCAAAGTGATTGACGTATCAGACTCTCACTGATGGAAAGTGAGAGTGGGAGCAGGGACAGCTCAAGAATGATGTTTTGAATCACACCAACATTTCAAGAGGCCAGAGAATATGAATCAGTGAAGGAAATAGAAGACAAGTATTCAGAGAAATAAAATAGAGATCCCGGGGAGAAAAGAGCCAAAGAATGCAAGGGAAAAAAGTTAAGAATTTTAAATATGGAAGAAGAACTTCTGTAGTTTACTAGCAACCAAGCAGAATAGTATATTTAGAAGAAACCTTACAAATCATTGACTCTAATCTACTTACTAGAGAAATGAGGAAACTCAGTCCCAGAAGAGTTAAGAGAATGACACACTGAAAGGATCTTGAAGCAAGAATTTGAAGGATTATGAAATCAGTTTATAAACTGAATGGAACTGAACCAATTACTTCATCTCTCTGTTTACTCAACTGTAGAAAATAGCAGTTCAGTGGGAGATTATATAAGTTGGTTCTATCACACACCTAGCACAAATCTGTCTGACTTACCATGCCCTTAAGGGTTTGTTTTTTTGCTCCTCCTTTGTAACTTCTTCACAGGCAGTGGTCACCTGTTGCATTTACCCATATTCAGCACATTGCCTGGTGCATATAATGCACTCAGTAAGTATTTCTTGAATAAATAAGGACAATATTGGTATGTAGCTCTTTAACCAGAGTCACAACTAGTGCTTCTTTTATTCTAGCTATTTTTTGAGTTTACATTTGTCAGAGAAGCCATATGGACCGACCAGCATCTGCTCCCCCTAGGTTAGAGTGGTCATCACAAGGTGGAACTCCATCATCTCTTAAGGCAGTATGAATGACCCCATAAAAGCATAGTTTCATATATTAGCTGCCCCTTTATTTAGATCACACTGTTACTCTGCCTGCATCTGTTTGCAATCACTCATGTCGCCATTCCTTGCG
Organism: Dasyprocta punctata; assembly: GCA_004363535.1. NCBI lineage: Eukaryota > Metazoa > Chordata > Mammalia > Rodentia > Dasyproctidae > Dasyprocta > Dasyprocta punctata. The sequence goes on from RJWM01035375.1 coordinate 4,003, forward strand.
AGCAATCAGAGGCTAACTGAACAAAAGCTGCAGGGTGGTATGTGGTGTAAATTCCTCAAACCCTTGTGCTTTTCATTCAACTAAGCATAATTCAGCCTTTTAAAACAATGCAATTTCCTGATGCTCTATCACAATGTGTAGAGGCTGTTCTGAATCTCCTCATCATGGCTGCTACCCCGCCTCCTTGATTAAAAGAGGAAAACAAAACAAGTGCTTCTGTTCCAGATGGCTTGCATGTTTGAAGGTTGGGTTTGTTTTCATTATTCTTGTCACTTTTTTATGGTGAGTGAAGACCAATATAAGTTACCCACTAGACAAATCTAGTCCCAGACCTATATGCTACTGACATGTTGAAGCACCAGTCTCAGAGAAACACACACATACACACACATGCACACACACACACACACACACACACACACACAGATAAAAAGGTTGACAAATAGTGAATTCTGGTTGAAAAATCTATAAAATATCAAGGTAGAAGGGAAGGGCGTAAAAGATTATCTAGCACAGCTCTCTTACTCTATAGCCTAAAAACTGAAATGAAGTGAAGTGAACACTTAAACCCTGGTCTCTCAAGGGTGAACAAAATTTAGCATCTCTTTGATATAATACATCTTTCTTTAACTTAAAATGTTGTGAACTTTAAATGAAATACAATCCACATGCTTCTGATAGGGCTACATTCACTGTACTAAAAAATAATTTTTTTGAGGCCGTCAGCACTCAAACCTCCCTCTGAGCCTCTTCACAGGCATTTATATCTTTTGGAAATCTAAAGTGGTATTTTTGCCAAAGGAAAGTAAAAATTCCCTTGAACTTGGACTTTGTAGTAAGAAAGAGAAAAAAGAGGGAAAAAAAAGAACAAGAAGGAGTTGAGACTAGGGGAAAGACATAAGGGAGTTGACAGAAAAAAATAATAGCTAAATGTTTTTGTAAATTGAAGCTATGTTTTCTTGCACCTATGTGCCCTAATGAAGTGTAGCAGAGGAAACTGTGACTTCTAGTTTAGTCTAAAGAAAGGCAAACTCTAAGAGTTAAAACTCTTTTTCCCAAATGCACCTGGCCAGATAGAGATAATTAACCATTTGCTTTTGTAGGGAGAACTCTGTGACCATTTGATCAATGGCTTGATGTTGCTAAAAATACCTATGGAATGATTTCTGTTAGGACCTGGATACATGCATTCTAATCTTTTCCCCCACACTTCACTTCTGAATCTTAACAAATGCTGAGTGTCTCCCAGAATTCAAAATTAAATAGTTTCCTATATTTGTTAGTATGGGAGTTAGAAGCAGTCAGCCCAACCCAACTATATTTGTTCAGTTAAAAGGGGAATGGCAGTCATGCCAGACTAAACCATAGGTTGATCTTGTGACCTGAACTAGACACTAAGATATATAGAGTTAATATCATAACACAATGGTGGAGTATATGAAGGAGATTTTGAATGCCAGGAGACAAAGTAAATAATGCAAGCAGGAACTTTATGGTCACACTTTCACCAAGCTACCTTCCTTTTCCCTGATGAGCTACCTCATCCATTATTGCTCCAAATGAATATTTTCTTCTATTACAAAGCTATCTAACAATGCCTTAGATCTGAGAGGGCCATATCTCAGGTGGTATAGAACCTTAAGCAAAATGATTCGATTTCTTCCTATCTATTCTACATATGCCATAGATACTAACATAGTGTGGTTTCTTTCTCTCAAGGTCCCCCTGATGTCACCTGAACATATGTCAAAGTTTAGGGAGGACATGTGACAGGTGCTAAGAATCCTGGTAGGTCAGATGCTTTGTTATAATGATTCTGATCAGAATGAAAAGACTATGGTTCTCATGGATAGATGGAAGAATAAGATCTAGAGCTGTAGTCTAGTAATTCTCTCATGAATGTTTGCATTGCTACAAGTCTGTTCCGAAGGATAAAAGATCACAATTGGAGAAATCAGTTCTATTGAGTCTTCAGCCTTTGGTTTCAAATGAGAACACAGAGGATGCTATGCTTACAGTAAAAATGAGTTTTGGGACAGCTAGAAAGGTTGCTATATCCTCCACTTTTTTTATTTCCAGACTATTGATCATTTATTCCTAATCAAATAGTTTTTCAGTCTAGGCTAAATTGACATTCCAAGCTAGAGATATGTGTATTGAGAGAACCTGTTCTGTGCACAGAATGATGAAGTTTAGGGGCATCCCAAGCTTTACTTTGCTAGTAGCAAGCCTCATCTTTCAATGATATGATAACCAAAAATATCTCCAGACATTGCCAAATGTCAACTAAAGAGAAAAACTGCTCAGTGGAGACCAGAGTTCCAAAGACTCCAAATACATTTTACAAGACTATGTATGAACCACAGTGTGGTCTGCAGATTCAGCCACAGTATAGTTTGCAGATTAGGCCAAAGCCCTATTGGGTCACCTCCCACTATTCTTGATTGACAGTTATGCAAGACCCAGGCACATTCATACCAGAGCCCCACTCTGTCCTCCCTCTCCTTTTCTCACGCCCATATAGGCTTGTTAAATTCTATTGGACTTGAGGTCCTCAGTTTGGATTGTGAAGATCCAAGGAAGGACACAAACTAAACTACACAGCAGAGATGGAAAAATGAACGATGGGTAAAGTCAACAGCAAACAGTCCGGGGATAGGAAGAAGACACACTCTGTCTCTCTTCCTCTCTCTCTTTCTCTCCCACTCCTCTCCCTCTTCCTCTCTCTCGCTCCCAGTTCTTGAGCTTTCTCTGGTCAGCTGCCATCTGAATCTGGTTTTCATTTGCACACCCCTCAGCCATGAGCCTCATTTCTCCTCATAGATAATTTGACTTGATTACTTTCTGAAAGGGCAGACAGAGCCGAGGAGCCCTGCATTCATTTACTTGTCACTCCCAGTGTTGGCTTAATTTGGATTGAACTGCACCTCCCCCTTCCAGGAATGACTGAGACCAGACTGAAACTCCTCTGGGAAGAATTGAGAGGCCCTGTGCTGTCCTGCCCTCTCCTGGAATTAGGTAAGCAGTCTCCTCCTGCATGTAGAAAGTTTGACACCACTTTACAGAAAATGCTGAAATGGTCACTTACGCACGAGGATTGATTTTGACTCATTCCCTGGATAACAACACCAGCTAGGATATAGGACCAAACTATTGACTTTGTGAGCACAAAAACCCTTGGATTATATGTTTTGCACTATTTCTCAAGACACTTGGCACAGCACCAGGGCGTAGAATTGTTTGATAAACATTTGTTAATTTATTGTCATATCAGCTGGAACCCATTCATTTGAGAAACTGAGTTAAGAGTGATGTTATATTGTCTCAAAATAATATTATGCAATCTCTGAGAACATACATTTTTTTTACATTGTGGTAACACAGGACTGGATACTTTTAAAATAAATGATCTATTTTCACGTCAGTGTAACACTGTTTCAATCCTATCATCCCTAAAATGCTCACTCAGAAAAATCCACATTTCTGTGCCACTTTCTGAAAACTCAGGTCTTCAATTAATTCTCCCCCTTCTAATTACAACTGAGTCTGTTTTACAAACTAAATATTAAATACTGGTAACTTATTTTTATATATTTTAACTAAGAAACTGTTTTGTTTGTATTTTGTTTTTATTTCATATAAATTCCTTTGGTCAAAACTTTGCCTTTCCAGTACTTCACGTGTCCAGATCTCTCCCCACCCCTTTCTCTTTCTCTCTCTTTCTCACTAGCTGAATGGAGGCTAGGGGCTCTACCACTGAGCTATAACCTTAGTCCTTTTTATTTTAGTTTTTCAATTTTGAGTAGAATATTGCTCAATTGACCAGTTGGACTCAAACTCACAGAATTTGAACTTTCACTCACCTGCCTCAACACCCTTAAGTGCTGGGATTATAGACTGTCCAGATATTTTTTTTTCTTTTTGTGTAATGCTGAAGATTGAACCTCTGGCCTCGAGTATGCTGGACAGATGCTCCACCACTGAGCTACAGTCATGCCCCTATTAACAGTCTTATACTGTTAAGGCTGTCATACTTCACTTAATTATGTTTCTTGCCAGCTCCTGTCTGAAATATTCTAAGTTAGTATCCAAGATATAGCAAATTGTCCAAATTATATTCACATTTATGTTGTGAACAATGGTTATCTTTTGGCAACTTCATATAGTTCATCCTATAATCCACTGCTCATCCCCTGCTTCTAGATGAGGAATTCATCCTACGTTGTTCCTGTTTTATAACTCGAAAAGGGTCCAATTTAGGGTTCACGATGTGTGCTTAAGAGTCTTTGTGTAGCTGAGACTTCAAAGTTTTGGTTTAAAACGTTTTGGTGGTTTGAGTTTTTAAATGTGGCCATATGTATAGGAAAGGGTAGAGGACACTGGCTAAACTTGAGGTTTGAGATTAGAAGTATTTTGATTTGAAAACTCCTTCATGACCTCCATGTATGTGGGCAAGTGGTTTAATCTCTTCATTTAACCTGCAGTTTCTTCATATGACAATAGCAACAATACTGATCTCATAGTTTCAGAGAAGTATGCCATTTAGTAAAGCACTTACTCCAAATGCTTGCACATAATATACACTCAGTAGATAGGTGCCAGCTATTATTACTATCACCATAAATATTGATCTCAATAGTTTATGAGTGCAATTCCTGGTACCCCCCCTCAAAATAGTTAATTATGAAATAAGAATTATGAGATAAGAAGAATATGTAATGGAAGAAAATGTATCTTCTAAAAAACTTCAGAGAAATGAGCAGAAAGTTAATTTATATTCTCAAATAACATTTTTCTCAAATATGTATATACATGATTGTATGTGCATGTGCATATACGTGTGTGTGTGCATGTGTGTGCATTTTGGGTTGGGAGTGTATGTATAGGAATGCTTTCTTGCATTCAAGTTTTAGTTTAACATATAACCTCAATTTGACAACTGAAAAGAACCAGTGAGGCTAAGTATTATAGGGAGAAGAAATCCACGGTTGAGAAATACTCAGCATCTGTCACATTCTATTGGCTCAAGGTTGCAAATTTTAAGTGTAGGAATGTTACTTTCTTTTTTCTTCTGGCAAATGAAAAGGCCAAAGCTCAGAATCATTGGGAGTGACAGCCTAATTAATCAGGCTCCGTGCTTGAAACTAGGTGCTGAGCCTACCCAGGATTGTGAAATTTTTAAATGACCCCTTTGTGTTCAGTAGTGCCAGAGTGGAATTCCTGTGGGATCGCTTGCATCTTGGCACCTGGTATCCAAGGAATAAAACTGTGGGACAAAAAGTTCTTTGGAAAATGAGGCCAAGCTATACTTTTGTTTTCTCTGAAAGAAAGAGATGAAACAGGTAATTTTACTGAAACACAGCAGATTTATCAAAATACACTGTGCACCTCTGGCAGGTATCTCTCTGTGAACAAAGGAAAAACTGATTCCAATTAGATTTACATTGATCACTCCTTTCCTTACTATGCCAGCAGAAAAAGAGGGTTGAAACCTACTCCTAGAGTAGAGAGCACTAAGGGCCTTTAGAATCTTATTCTTCTGTTCAAATCTCCTTGTTCACTTCCCAGTTTCATTCATACAGTGGAGAGCATTTTTAAAAAAATAAAATGGTGGATAAACAGGTACAATTAGATGTCTAGGGTAGCACAAACAGATACAGCTAGAATGAGAATCAGGGTGTCTCACCCTTTCACTGAAGTCCCTGCATCCTAATAGCAGAGACTTGTGATCACCTTTTCTAATGCTGATTATTTCAGCTTAAAGTTGTATCACGCTTTACAAAGTTCACACTTTATCCAAGCATGGTCTCTTTTTAAACCCTCCCTACGTGGTTGCAGGGCTTTCATGGAGCAAGATAGGACACCAAGGCCTTTACCTCAGGAAGCAGCTTTATTCCTGCAGGAACAGAATCAGCTGTTTCATATCCAATGACTGAACATAACGCAGTTGCACCCTTTTGTACAAGTTTTGTGTATTTTTCGCCTTACATAGGCATTCACTAACATTTTACAGTCTGGTTGGGTATGATTTATGTTACAGAGCTACATTACAACCACACATGTATATACACAGGCTGAGCTCACTACATTGTAAAAAGTTCCCACCCCAACCTGTCAGGAGGGGCCCTACCACAACATTACTGTGAAAGAGATTGGAGAAGTATCATGGGTATTTATGAACGAGAAAACTGAGGCTCATAAATGATAGGGGCTTTAGTCTAAAGTCACAAGGAATTGAATCTCCTACCCAGGGCACTTATCTCCAAATCTATTACATACCATAATGTGATCCTATTGTCTTTTCAAAAGACTCATGACAGAAGTCTGTGGTGTTAAATAATTCATGTGAAGGTGTGAAGCCCTCTCAGATTAAATAACTTTCCTACAATATGAGTGACTGATAATCAAGGTCTTTTGTTTCCGTTTTAAAAGAAATATGTTGCTCTGTGAGTCAGTGACATTCACAGGCCTACAGAGGGAGAGAACCAGGCCTCAATGGGAGGTGGTCCCCACCTGGAAATGAGCACCATGTGCAGGTTGCTACCTGAGTGGGATCAGCCAGACCCAAGCCTCTTTTCATGAGTCAGCGCCACTCACAGACTGAAGAGGGAGAAAACCAGGGCTTATCAGGAGGTGAGCCCCTCCTGGAAACCAGGGCTATGCGTGGGCTGCTGCGGGAGTGGGAATAGCCACTCCCAAGCCTCTCCCTGTGAGTCAGTGCCATTCACAGACTGCAGAGGCAGAGAACCAGGCCTCACCAGGAAGCGATCCCCGCCTGGAAACCATATCATTTTCATTGTTTTGTTAGGTTGGGTTTTATTCTCGTTTGTTTTGATTACATTAAATCTGATGGCATGAGCAGCTATTTGAAAGATATCAAGACATATTATGGTAGCCATTTTGGATTTGCTATTGGCTTGTTTTGAAGTCCTTTATTGCATTCATTGTTTTGCTTTTACTGTTTCTATTCTGTTCTGCTCCATTCGATTGTTACTACATCCGAAGGTATCTGCAGTTACTTGAAGACAACAAAAGGCATTATGGTAACTATCGTTGGTTTTGTAAGGTTTTGAAGTCCTGTATCACATATACTGATTTACTTTGATTGGTTTCATTGTTTTACTTTCCTTGGTTTTATTCTCTTTAAAATAAAAAAATAAAATAAAGACAAACAATGTCAGCATTACTGAACCGGAACTTCAGCATCAAAATGGTGAAATATACCTGGATTGTGATTATCTTGCTCAGTAAATAGTTTGTAACATATTTACTATATTCTTATAACCTTGTTGGACACCATATGTACATTTAATATTTACCTTGTTTGAGTTCTATGGGTTAAGTAGTTTTAGATAAGGAATTAAAGTTTTCCAGGAACTATAAACTGTCCAACTTACGTTGACAAAAGTTAATTCAATGTAGAATGTGCTATTATTTGAAGGCTTGCAACTATTTACATTTATTTAAGAGTTATCCCTATTCCTGAACAAGACAAAAGAGAAACCACGGAGTAAGAATTAAATCCCAGGTCTGTGATTTAATTAAATCCCAGGACTCTGAAGTCCATGAGCCATTTTCCACTACTCATTTTCTCCACTGTAGAGATGATTAGTACCTATGTTTCTACTTCTTTGAATAGAATTACCAGGACCCCTTGCTAGCCATTAATAAATCTCTACAGAAAATACATACTCACTGAAGAGGCATAGCCTTATTATTGCTGCACCTTCTCTTCATTCAACTTCTCCAAACTTTGTACAATTTGCCTAGCTCAGAGTTATGCTAATCCTTCTAGAAATTACAAACAATACAATCTTCTATAAAATAGTGAATTGAAATCATTGCATCTTAGTTTAATAAGTCAATTTTCCAAAATGTGTTTTTTATAAGTCAGAAAGGAGGTTCCATTTAAATTGTTTTTCTCAAGAAAAAAAAAGTAAGTTGTAATCCAATAAGATAACACAGCTATAATCAGTTTCCTGGAATCCTTGATTAGCTGATTTCCTCCATAAAGTCCCTGCTGTGGGCAAAAGCAGAATTTGAGTGGTTCAGTGCCCACTTAGACTCAGTTCTCTGGGGGTTTTCTCCTAGTTTTCTACCTTCTTTCTCTGTCTTCAAGGCAGAAATCGCTAGTCTCCTTTCCCACATAGCTAATCCTCCTTTAAGTTGAATGCCTAATAAACAGTTCAGAGCATTTCTGCTCCAACTACAAAGTTGTTTTGTTGGTCCTGTGTCTCATGATATGTCCTTGTAGGATGCCTGAGCTCTCCTTTCCACATCTATAGAAACATAAATAAGCCATCATTCCAAATAGGGAGCAGAATTCCCTAAAGTGTAGAGGGCATGCACAGTATGGTAATGTTTTAGTCAGTGATGAACCACAGATAAGATGGTGGTCCTCCCTCAAAATTTTGCCATCTAGTCCTCACACAGAAGACTAAAAAACAGAATATATAAAGAACACAAAATATTAGATCCACAAGACAAAAGATATGAATAGTCACTTGTTAACAGAAAAAGTACAAATAGATTGCAAGTATGTGAAAATGTGTCCAGCATCTCTGGTATTTAGAGAAGTACAAGTCAAAACAACACTGAAATTCCATCTCACTCCAGAAGGAATAGCTATCATCAAGAACTCAACGAACATGAATGAATGAGTTTTGGGGGACAATGAAATTTTTACATTGCTGGTAGGAAGACAAATGTCTACAACCTCTATGGAAACCAATACGGAGACACTTCAACAAAATAGAACTAGAAATTCCATTAGACCCAGCTATACACTTTCTGAGTTTATTCTTGAAAGAGCTAAAGATATAATGTTACAGGTTTATGTTGCATACATTTGTTTATAGCAGCATAACTCATAATAGTTAAATCTTGAAAGTGTCCTATATATCCAATAACAGGTGAATGGATAAAGAAAGGAAGGTAGGCTTTGTAGAAATGAAAATAGGATCTGGATATGGAGAAAAATAGGAGGTTGGTAGGGACAAAACAGAGTAAAAATGGTTAAAATGTGATATGAATATGTACTAATTCCCCAAAATGAATGTAATTATTATGTATCCAGAAAAAGAGACTAAAAGTAAAAGATGGTGCCCCATAAGATTCTGTCCCATCTCTGTAATTGACATATAATTGTATTTTGGGTCCGTGGCTCCAGTGACCATGTTTTGTGGTCATTACTTGAGGAATACTACTTTTCAATGGGACAGAGGAAGGCTCCTTCCTGTGATCTTAGAGATTTCTATCACATATCAACATATTAAATGATTCGGAGAATTTTGTGATGAAGACACCTATTTGGTTTGGTTTAATTCAGTCATTATTGCAATAGATATGTATGCAACATAAGCCTGTAACTTATATGACCATGAAGCTGTTTTCCACTCAACAATAATGAACATCTTCAAACATAAGTTGTTTGTGGATTGTACTTTTTACAGTTCCATGAGGGAATTCTTTGAGCTCTCCCTGTTTGAAATTTTCAAAGTGATCCCCGAGGTGACCTCTGAAGGAGTCGAACCTCCAAGTTATCCCTTCATTTTGAGCCCTCTATCAGAGTTCTGACTGCTGCTAACTCTTTATGCTAGTGTCATCTCCATCTCTAGTACAAAGATGCTATTCAGGTCTTGGCTTAAATATTTACATCCACAGAGAGCCTTTCTCTCAATAACGTTGGTTAAACTTCGATTATTAGGAAAATCAAAACAAAACAAAAACCTAGAAAATTGTAGTAATATGTACTGAAATGACAATAAATATAACATCAAATTTGAAGTGTAATTGAAATTTAAATTGCCTTCTTCATTCTTTACCATGGTTTCAAAATTTTTCACAATTAGTTTTAAAATATAAAAAAAATTTTCTAATATAAGAGGAAAAGATGGTCCCAGAAAGAGATTGCTGATCTCTTTGTTGTGCTTATATTAACTGCTCTAGTGTCTGCATTGATTTTGCTTGTCCCTTTTCAAAGCACAACTACAAACTTTGTAAGTTTTATCATTTTATAAATGTGATTTTCTTTCCATTTCATATAGAAAAATCTGCAGATGTTTTAACTTTGCACACTTACACCGTTTGGTGTTCTGAAACTTCACACAGATGATGTCTCTTGACCCATAGGATTATTTTCCTATAACTAAGCTAGCACTGCCCTGAATATGGTACTTGCTTCTACTAAAGGCAAGATTTGTTTTTTACCCAGTATGGTGGAGCATATACATAATCTTCATCTCTTGAAAATGTAGCATGTAGTTTGACTTCAGATGAATTTTTTTAAATATTCAATTTATTCCAACACATTTAAGAATAACATTCCTCTATAAAGTTTTGGATAGAAATAGAACATCCTAAGGTATCCACTGAGTAATCCAGCACCCACAGGACATAACAGTAGACAGTATAGAAGTCTAGTAAACCCAAGTACAATCCTTGCTACTCCATACTCAGTATGTCTTCATGGCTTCATTAATGCTTACATGTGTTCTAGGAAGGAAAATTCAATCAGATTCACTCCCTTCTCCACAATGTCCCTGCTCCAGAACACTGGCTGCCAAAAAGCTTGGCTCAAGTTGTGAAGGCAAGGCGAGGTCTTTATATTTCATATGAGTCACAGTACCACATTACTGACATGATGAAGTACTAATCTTCAGGAAAGAGCCATCTACTCTTTATTTAATGAGGGTGACACTAAAATGGCTAGGTCTCAACTTCAAACTCTTCCAATTTCCACCTTCAGTATAGAAAGCTCTTAGAATTAGGGAGGGCCCCTTCTGATGAATTTTAGGTAATGTGTTGCTCTCAAAATTGAACAGATAAGTGAATATAAATAATCACCACTTCCTAATCACCCAGCCCTTCTGGAGACATTGCTATGGCAGAACTTAAGCTGTAATTGAAAAACCTCTGAAGATTCAGTGTGTACAAGCTTAAGAGTTAAAAATTTCTAAGAGTTCAGTCGTAAGAAAATCCCTGTACTTTCATATATTTTAATTCCAAATGCCCACCAGGCTTTTAGAATAAAGATCACAGAAAAATTTCCTCATGTTTTCTTTAGGGGAAGGAAAAATGCAACCATTTTTGAAAAATGCCTAGAGATGTTCTTTTTAACAAATCCTACCCTTCAAGAAATAAAACCACTTTACCAAAGTCTGAACAGCTTGACTTTTACCAGAGTCTAATTACCTGTGGAAAGAGTAATATCCAGCTCATGCCTACTCTAATCTTTCATGTAGGGAAATAAAAAAAAAAAACCCTGTTCCATTCCTATCTAGGTATCTTGTATCACTAAAGAGTGGGTGGACAGAAAGGCATGTGTGAAGGTCAAAGCCCAGGAACAGGGTCACTAAAAGACTGAGTACTAATTATAGAACTATAGAAAAACTTTCCTTCCTCCACAATTATCAATAGAATTCTCATTTACAGTAATAATAGAAATTGTTACTGAAAGAATTGCAAGTACCAGAACTTACTTAAAGTAAGTCTCTAGGGAAACCCAAAGATAATGAAGATGACAAAAACAAAGATGTCAGAGAGAATTTTAGCTTCTGGTACCTAGTACTACAGTAAATGGTAAACATAGACTAACTACTAGCAACAAAAATGTATAGCTTCACAACAGAGAATTGCATGTACAAGTGCTTCTATCAGATACACGATGTCCAGCATTGAATAAAAATTACAAGACATACTAAAAAGGCAGGAAACATAGAGAATGAGCAAGCAATCAAATGCAGAAATGACAGAAATTTTGGAATTATCAGACCAAGAATTTAAAATAAATATAATGAATATGTTAATAGGCTAAGGACACTATTAGGAAAAGTGGACAATAAACAAGAATGTAAACAGGGGCATGAAAACGCTCAGAAAAAGCAAAAGAAAATGACAGAGCAAGAAGTACTGTAAGAAAATGACTAATTCTTTGATGAATTCATCAGAAAAATATACTTAGCAAAAGAATGAGTCAGTTCTCATAAACAAATGTGAACAGAAATTTTCCAAATTTAAATTTTAATGTAAAACTAGCTTTAAAAATAAAAAATTTTAATTTTAATGAAAACTAGCTTTAAAAATAAAAAATAAAAAATTTTTGACAGAGAATATCAAAAACCTGTCATGGGACAACCCAAGAATCACCCACTCTATTTATCTATTTATCTATCTAACAATAGAAAGAGAAAAATTTAAAGTAAATGTATTCAAAGTTACAGTAGGTGAGGATTTGCAAAAATTAATAACAAAGTCCAAACTACAAATACTAGAATTTTATGAAGATCATGCAAGTTAAATGCAAAGAAATACACAAGGAACCATACCACATTACAGGAAAAGCAAATGCAAAGATATTTTCTTAAAAGAATTGGGAAGAAGAAATCCTTAAATGTGGGTGTTATGGATTAAAAACTGGTGGTCAACTTAACACCAGCTGAATTACATCAGCACGGTACTGAGTATAGATGGCCCATCTGAGGAAAGTTGCCAGCATAAATAGAGACATGGAGAAGAGCGAGGCATTGTGGGTTTTTTTTAAGAGTTGCTGTTTTGAGCCGTTGGTTCTCCTGGAGGTGCGTGTCATGCTGGCTTCCTCAATATGGACTCAGCCATTATCATCAGAGGAGCTTGGGACCTCGTCAATGAGAGTGGCTGTGGTTCACCTTGCGGGAGCTCTGCTCCTCATGTCTTGTGTTGCTTCCTGGCTCCGGGAGGAAGATGTGTGGGGGAGAAACTTGTCATGCTGGGCTTCCTGACCTGTACTCGACTGTTATAATTGTCAGAGGACTCGGGACCTCGTTGCTGCTGAGGATGGCTATAGCACTCTTCAGAGCAGCCCTGCTCCTTATTTTGAGCATGACTTCTTGGCTCCAGTGTAGAACCCTCAACTTACTGCACAGCTCCTTCACCCTGCTGGCATAGACTTTCTAGTTTTCACTGCTGACCTTTGGCCTTCCCAGCACAGAACCGTAAAATAGACTGGCATGAGTCCTTATCATGGGCTCTTAGATTTCCAGTTGAATTTGTGGGAGGCATACAGGACATTGCTGTGGGATCCAGGCCCTCGGCTGAATATCCTGGGTCATTAGTGCTGTGGACAGATTTCCCTGCACTGTCTTCTGTTTAACTCTGGGTGACCATCATAAAACAGTATTACGAATTCTGTGTCCTGTATGCAGTTGTTTTTCCTGTAACCCCTGATTACAACAGTGGGGGAACCATGATAAAAAAAAAAAATACCTCCACTAGAGTTCTCATGAAGAAATAAGAAATCAAGAAGAAAGTGGAATAAAGTATTTAAAGCATTGAAAGAATAAAATTAACCACCTATATTCTGGATCTGGTATAACTGTCCTTCTAAAGTGAAAATGAAATAAAGTTCTCACAGAATCAAGCACTGATTAATTTTTCTATCCACACACTCAGCCTGCAAGAAAAGTTAGAAAATGCTAATCAGAGGGCAGCAACAATACATAAGAAACTAAAATCTGCATTTAAAAACAAAGAGAAAAAAGGGAAATATATGAAAACTAGGAAAATAGAAATAAAATTTTCCTTTTTTGTTATCTTCCTATATGCAATAGATAATAATTCAAATTTATATTAGCAAGAACATATTTGGTAATTTAATAAGAGGAGTAAATGAGAGGGAAAAAAGGAGCTGGAAATCATTTTACAGGTACCTGTTCTGTGTATAGTGAAGTATCATGTCAGCTGAAAGTGAACAGACACAAGTTGTGAACATATATCATAAACTCTATAGCAAAACACTAATTTTTAGAAAGTATAATTTATATGTGATAAAAGAGGAGAGACATGCCATCTCACAAAATTCTCAAATAACACTAAAGAGTCAGAAAATGAGACAGTAGGAAGTAAAAAATCAAACAAGAAACAAATAGAAAACAAAATCAGACAAGATTGGGTGCATTCAGGGTGGTATATAAAGAATTAAAAGAAATCATGCCCCTAAAATTCAGGACTGTCGCGCGCTCGTCCCGGCCGGCAGGAAAACACACGACTCAGTGGCAGTGGTAGGCAAGCTTTTAATCGTCCCCGGCGAGGTGCGCCCCGAGAAGCCTCACATGCGTCCGTCCGAGACAGCTCCTTCCGTGCTTCTCTCTCCCCGCAAGGCGGGAACCCATATATATACTATCTCAATACCCAATCAGATTACAGCAGGGAATACATTTTCATTGGTTGGCGTCACGAGTGACTAGGCATACATCATCTCAGGCGGGGTTACAGCTAACACGGAAGCAGGATATGGGCGCCATCTTGGCTCACTCGAAGGGCGGGGTAATTTTGGCCAGGCTTCAAACTCTACATACAGGCCGCTAGTCTCAGAGCACAGCATAACCCCGAGGATGGCTCCTCACATCTCCCCCTTTCTTATTTAGAAGGCACAGAGCTCCCAGGGACGATGTGCCCTCGCAGACAGAATGTCCACCACTGTTGGACCGCTTTGGAGGGACTGGGCTAGGCGGTCAACCAGTATGCTCACTCATGTGGGAACCGGGCTGTACCCGCGGCCAGCGGCGTATGCCTCTGCGATGCTTTGCTCCACATCTGTGCCACTGAAAACAGGGGTCGACTTTCAATATCCGAGGCTATCAACCTCGTTTTTCAAGGCAGCCATAATTATCCCATGGGGTCCTTCTTCAGGATCATGCTGTGCCAGCGCCAGATAGGTTAATGCCTGTGCGTGCTGTAGGCTACGCAGGCGGGGACCCAGGCACTGCTTCCAAAGGCAGAATAAAACCATAATTAACAAGAGGAGAATCCCTATAATCAACTAATAATTTTAAGTCCTCTAGCTGCGAAATATCTGCTTTTACCTTAGCAGACATGTTTAGGAAATTCTTATCATAGGCCCCATATATCCAATTTTTCCACTGTGCTAATCTACTAGTTATGTTTCCTGAGGCGTTTACAATATGTGGAGTAACACAGATTGGGAGATGATTATATCGCGGGTCGCAGCCCGCACGAACCGCGTCCCAGACAGT
>RJWM01035376.1:0-18925 GCA_004363535.1 Dasyprocta punctata
TACCTTATAAAATATCTCACTTAATCCTCACCATGATTTGGGGATGCATACTTTGATCCTCCCTGTCTTCCAACAGTCTCAGGCCTCTAAGAGGTTAAGGTGACCCCGTTTTTTCCATCAACAGTACTTTCCGTGCAGTTTGCTATTATTCTAAAAATAATGCCTTCTAATGAAAGAGAATCTTAAAAATAGAACATACACTCAAAAAAAAAAAAAAAAAAAAAAAGGCACAAAACCACCCAGCACCCCAGAGATAACCATTCTTTGCATTTTGTAGGCCCTCCTTTCTTGGTATGGATGGACCTGGATTTGTGTAGCAATCCCAGCTCTTAACACTTCCTAGCTATGGGATCCCAGGAGATTCAAATCACCCCTTTTGTCCCTTGGTTTCCATCTTTATATGATGAAGACCCCAACACTCCTGCCTGGGCGGCTCTGTGATCACCAATGAGTCACCATGTTACAGGTGCTTAGGACCAGCAGAGCCCAGAACAAGAACCCCATAAATATTTGCTCATTATCATTTATGCACAAATACAGCCCTCTAAGTTATATAAAAAGGGGATTAGACAGTACACACTGGTCATTTTCACTTTCTTTTTCAATGTGCATTTTTAATAGACACACTGTGATTATGTACAGTGTGGTACTTTAATGCATGTACAGTATACAATGTGAAATGGCCACAGCAGGGTGCTTAGCGTACTTTTCCGCTGGGGACACTCAAAATCCTACCAGCTATTTTGAAATACACAATTAGCTGTTGTCAATCACAGTTTTGTCCACATTGCCGTAGGGCATTCGGAGTCATCCTACCCAGTGCACCCCTTCGCCCTTTACACCTCTTCTCCCCTCCTCCCTCCCCGCTCCCTTCCCAGCCTCTGGAAGCCACCATTCTTCTCTACCTCTAGGAGATCGACAGGTACGGGTATGGTTCCACAGGTATGGTACAGCTCGAATGGCTCTCAGGATTTCAAAACATCCTGCCCGCCTCATCCTGGGCAGCGCACACTGCTCCACTGACGGAAAAACCACCCCATATTTAGCCAATTCCCTATCACTGGCTCCTCCAGTCTGGTCATGTGGTGAGTGCAGCACCAAAACCATGGCTGATACGCTACCCATCAGCTCCAAGTAACGTCTCACTAACACTAGATGTAGTTCACACCACTGCGTGTCCTTGGGTGCTGGCCTCCTAAGAGCACAGGTACCAAGATGCCTGGTGTCCCCCTGTGACAGGGACTAATTATCTCTATTTTGCAGACAAGGAAATGGAGGCTCAGAAAGAAGCTATGCGTTGCCCACAGTCACACAGCAAGGCCAAAGACTGGGCTGGGACTGAGGAATGAACAGCACAGGAGGCTTGGGGCTTCCACAGGCACTCGAGCAGATAGGCCAGGTGCACAGACCAAGGTCCTCACCATGCCTGGGGCTCCAGGCCACCCACAGACGGCGGCACCCCATCCAGCCCTCCTCAGCCAGGAGATGGGGAGGGGCCCTGAGCGAGAGGCCTCCAGAAAGAGCTCCAGGCTTCCCAACGCAGCACCAGCGTCCACCGAGACACACAGCAAAGTGGAAGACAGGGAGCTGCCTCAGGGACACCCAGCCAGCTTCGACAGCAGCAACTTCCGGAGGCCGAGCATGTGCCCGGGCTCCCAGTCAGGGCGTCTGGAGCTTTCCAGGAAGGAGGGCATGGAAGCGGGCCCAGGCTTGACTCTTCCCTCCTGGGCAGGCCTGCTGCTCCTCTGTCACCTGGGATGACCTCGCTTCCCGCAAGGAACCAAGCAGAGGGCAGCACAGAGCTGAGACCGCAAGCAGACCTGCCAAGCCTCGACTTAGCTCAGTGCCCGCTGTGAGCCTCCACTCAGGGGGATCCGCCCCGGAGCAGTCTCAGTGCACGCGAGCGAGGCGATGTGGGCCTCCAGGAGTCCAAGGACCAGCCCAAGTCAATGTCAACTAGCAGCACCAATGACGATCACAACAGTCACACTCACTTCTTCCTCTGTAAGCAGCAGAGCCTTAAGGGCTGGCCACACAGCTCAAGAACTCTGAGCAAAGGTCTTTCTTTCTTTTTTTCTCTCTCTTTAGACAGCGTTTTGCTACATAGTTCAGCCTGCACTTGCACCTTGAACTCACTATGTAACACAGGCTGGCCTCAAACTCATGGTGATCCTTCTGCCTCAGCCTTCCAAGTGCTGGGAGTACAGGTACGTGCCACCATACCCTGCTTGCTTTCTATTTTATAGCTCCAGATATTGAAGCTCAGGACGATAGGGAAAAAAAAAAAAAGACATTGAAGCTCAGAGAGGTGAGGTGACTTGCCTAGGGTCACCCAGCAAATAGGCAATGAAGCTGGGAGAAAGCTCAGAATGGATCCCAGTACCACATTCATAATCATAAAGCTGGGCCTGCCTAGAGGAAGGAAGGAGGCTAAGTGGGGCACTAACTCACTCATCCATCCATGCACCCACTCACTCAGCAATTTTTGGGGGGTTTTGGGGGGGTTTTTTGAGACAAGGTCTCACTATGCAGTTCAGGCTAGCCTTGATCTCGCTTTGTAGCCCAGGCTGGTCCTGAACTCAAAATGATCCTCCTGCCTCAGCCTCCCGAGTGCTGGGATTATAGGCATGCACCACCTCACCTGGCTTTCACTCAGCAGATAATACCCGACTGTGTGCCATGAACAGATGCTATTCTGGGTGCTGGGAACACACATGTCTTGGGAACATGCAAACTCCTCCCACCAGCTATCCTTAAATATGCAATCAACTGCTTTCAACCAGTCGCCCTGCTGTGCTGTAAGACAGGCACAGTTATTCCTCCTATCCAACCGCACTCAGAGCCCATCACTTTCTTTGGCCTCCCTCCCCACGCCTGCTCTCAGGGATTTCACCTCTGCTACTGAAGACAGAAAATGAACAAAGGGCTACACAAGGCAATTCCAACCTGGGACAAGAGCTCTGAAGACGATCGTCAGGGAGTTGTCACTGTGGTCAGACAAGGGCAGTTTTTGTGTGAAGAGATTTGGAGGAAGAGAAGGAGGCAGAGGTGCAGAATGACAGGAAGAGAGTGGAATCAGCGAGAGCAGCAAGTGCAAAGATCCTGAGGTAGGAAAGGCTGCTCTTCCTTTACCTCCCCTTAGGGAGCCCCACATTCGTTGACACCTAGACAGAGGCTGGCTAGATCCTTCAACCACCACCAGCTCCTGGGTCAATCCCCCTCCTCGAGTCTTAGGGTCTAACCTAAGGTAACCTGTTGGTGAGAAAAAAAAAAAATCAGTAGGCTATGGGGGAAGAGAGAGAAAAAATGCAGCAAAGGGGAAGCAGAAAGAAAGGGCAAGAGAAAGAGTGAAGCAGAAAGTGGGAAGAGGAGGAGAGAGGCGGCTGCGGCCTGCAGGACACACCTCTCCAGCACCTCTCCAGCCCTGCGCGGCCCAGGGCACCCTGCAGCGGGGGCCCTGAGGTCCCTCCAGCCCACCACCCTCACCCCAGGCCAGGAGCACCTAGTCCCCCCATCCCCCAATTCCTCTGCATAGAGGTCCCCGCTGCCCCTTCCATCTGCTGATGCGGCCCAGGAGGAAGGGCCAGCACCCTGGGCACAGAGGCCCCGAGGCGGAGGGCGTTGCCGAAGTGACTCTGCGCAGGGCACCCCTTCATCTTTCCCTCTGTTCTTCGCAGGAGAAAAGGCACAGACTCCTGGCCAGAAAGATGTGGGTCAAGTCCCAGCCCTGGCACAGACAGGCTGTGTGATTCGAGCAGGGGACTGCGCCCCTCTGGGCCTGTGGGTGCAGCAGACAGCTAACCCTTTCCGTTCAAGGGGACCGGGGAAGAATGAGGGGAGGGCAGACGAGAACTGAGCAAGGGCCAATGCCCACCATCACAGCACGAGGACCTGGCACCTGGAGGCGCCTGATAAACGATTCTAAGGGCCAACACACCTGTGTGGTCTGCCACTGTCCTGGACACGTGGTCACCACAGGCCACCTCATGTCAAGGCAAGAACCCAAGGCAGAGGTAAGGCAGAGCCATGCTTGAACGCTAAGAATTCACACAGGTTCCCCACCATCTCTGATCCTCTGCAAAGCACACCCTTCCGCCCGGCCCCGGCCCCATCCCTGCCCCTTCCCTCCCCTCCCCCACTCGCCCTCCTCCCGCTCCTGGCTGGGGGCCTTGCGTCAGGCACTTCCCCTTCCGGAGTTCTGACCCAGCCCGACCAACCGCAGCTCTCGCCCTCCCTCCCAGCACCACCACCCCGGGCGTCACTGCCGGGACCCAGTCTCTGCTCCCGTAGAGCCACCTCACCTGAGGCAGCCAGGAGACTGGGCTCTCACATTCCTAGCTGTGCGGCCTTGGGCAAGTCACTGCCTCTCTCTGGCCCTGCAGTCATCCCCCATTACCCATCCTAACATGACAGAGGCTGAGTCGGGCCCTGGGGGGCTTGAGAAAGGCAGGTCATGCCTTAAAATCAAAACTGCAAAATTCCTTAGCTTGGCATTCAAGGCCCTGTAGACTTGGCTCCTGCTATGGTGGAAATGTCTGTGTGTCCCCCTAAAAGGCTGGTAGGTTAAAATCCTAACGGCCAAGGTGCTGGCATCAGCAGGCGGGGCCTTCGGAGGTGATTAGGAATGGGATTAGAGCCCTTACGAAGGCCTGGCTTGGGGTGGGGCTCAGTGGTAGAGCTGGAGTTTAGCATGTGGGAAGACCGGGAAGACCAAGGTTCAGTTCCCAGCACCACAAAACTAAAAAATTAAGTAGATAAAGTAGCCCCAAGGGAGCCTGTTCATCCTTCCCATCGTAGGACACAGTGAGACGGAACCTCATTGAGGAAGTGAGCCAAATCCATGGAAACCTGGATCTTGGACCACCCCCCACTCCACCCCGGCTCCAGAACCTTGAGAAATGTCTGTCTGCGGTTAAGGGCCCAGTCCACAGTCTGCCCATGACTGTGGACTGGGTTATAGGCAGACCCATAACCCAGATCACCCGCCAACGCTATTCAAGATCTGGCCCTGCCCTGCCTGCCTGCACTCCAGACCCACTGGGCCCAAGGAGGCAATGCAAGTGGATAGGGGGCATGGGACGGCAGCAAGGAGGTCAAGCATGACCCAAAGCAGCAGCCACCGGCCGTGTGTCACTGCAGAGCACCTAAAACAGACTCATCCATACCAAGTCACAAGGTGCAAGCACAAAACACGCAGATCTCAGAGACTTGAGTGGAGAAAAGAAATACAAAACAGCTTTTTAATTCTGTAGTTGTCAGCCGGGTGTGGTGGCACATGCCTTTAATCCCAGAACTCAGGAGGCTGAGGTAGGAGGAGTGTTGTGAGTTCGAGGCCCGCTTGGGCCACAATGCGAGCACAAGGCCAGCCTGAGTTACACAGTGCAACCCTGCCTCAAAAAACTAGGGCCGGGAGTTTGGCTCAGTGGCTTAAGCGCCTGTCTGGCAGGTGTGAGGTAGTGAGTTTGATCCCTGGTGCCGCAAAAAAAAAAAAAAAAAAGTCTGTAGTTGTCAGATACTGAAATGATAAATGCACAATTATGATTCCCTTCTCCTGTTTTCACTCTTACATGAATGAGGCTACCAGAAAACCCACCCACAGGACAGCGCTGGTCCCGCCCCTGCTCCTCAGTTCCCGCAGATGTCCCCACAGATGTCTAGCAAGGACCCGTGTCTGGGCTTTCACATGAAATCCTGATTTCAAAATGCTCCAAGTTTCCTGAGCAGTGCAAGAGCCACCCTGCTGCTGGCTGTGTGCAACCTATCCATGTAATCCTCACAAGGCTCAGGCGGGTGGCGACTCGTATCACTTCCAATGCACAAGGGGGAAACTGAGGCTCAGGGACAAGCCAAGCACTTTGTATCACACAGTTGCTACATGGGACAACCCCGCTTTGAACGCTAGTCTGACTCCAAGGCCAAGAAGTTTTTTTTATCGGATACCCTGAGACTTGGAGGAAGAATGCGGACAAAGGTGACCCTCTGTTTTGGTGTTTTTTAATTACATCTATTTTGAATATGCACAGACTTTTTTCCTTGTCATTATCCCCCAAACAATATAGTATAACAATTATTTACACACCATTTATATTACATTGGGTATGAGTAATCTAGAGATGATTTAAAGTACACAGGAGAATACCCATGGGTTACACACGCACGCAATGCCATTCTCGGTAAGAGACCTGAGCATCCCGAGTCAGGTGTCTAAGGGGCCCTAGAAGCACCGCCATGGACGCGGAGGGACAGCTTTACAGTCTACTGAATTGGATCAAGGCATGGTCCTCAAATGCAGCAGTTTTGCCACCCCTCTCCACCCCCAGAAGGTGGCCATGCCTGGAGACATTTCTGGTGGCCACAAGTGAAGCAGGGTACTGGCATTTAGTGGACAGGAGCTGGAGATGCTGCTGACCATCCTGTAAGGCACGCAGACCACTCCCACAATGAACACTGATCCAGCCCAGGTGTCAACAGCACCAAGGTGGGAAGGGCCCGGCACGAGGGCTGGGCTGCAGACCCTGAAGTCTTGCCATTTCCTCCCCAGTTAAGTAGCAGTCCCTGGCCAAGACCACCTCTGTCTGATATCAGGAGCCTCAACAGTAATAAAGCTAGTTTCCTGAGCCTTCCTGGGTGGCACCTGGGGTGGGCTCTCCTCCTCAGCCCATCTCCATGTCACAGACCTGTGAAAGCTCAGAGGACTGACACACTGGCTCGGGGGCCCCACAGGGCCAAGATGGGCCCCAGATCCTGCTGAGTATCAGCTCTCTTCCCTTGACCCCCAGCAGCCGCTGGCCCTGGGAGGGACCCCACAAGGTGGCCCTGGGGGATGTGAGGGACAGCCCTTTGGTCTAGGTAAACTCAAGAGACAGAGTCAGAGGTGGGAGACAGGGGTTGGGCTGTTCTTGGGAGCCAGCCAGGAAAACTCTGGCAAGAGCTAACCCAGATCCCCAGGGCTGCAGGCTGAGGGCCCCAGGCAGATCCCCTGCCCAGGGCCCTTGGTGTTGGACCAAGTCAGGAACCCACTCACAATAGCATGATCTTGGGTTTAAAAATACTAGGCTGGGCGGAAATAAGGTTAGTGCTTGAGGGCAGATCTCTTTCCGGAGGGGGGGAGGGGAGAGGAAGGAGGGGAGAGAGGAGGAGGTGGAGGGGACAGTGCGGCCTGGAGGAAGTGGAAACCCCGCTTTCCATCCATCAGGCCAGGGAGGAGGTGACAGCGGGGCGGGGGGGGGGAGGCAGGCCCGGGTGAGGGGAAGTCCTGCAGGGGCTCCCGGCTCACTTAACCTCAGCTCTGTGTAAAGCAGGCAGGAAAGGCCGGCGTCAGCACCACTCCCAAAGCCAGCACATGGCGCAGAGCACCCAGGTTGGGGCAGCAGCTGGCAGGCCAGGCCCCTCACTCCCTACAGGCCCAGGAGGATTCGGGGATTGGCCCTCAGTGAAAGCAACGGGAAAGGAGACTGCTGTTAATTTATCTCATTTTATTTTTTAAAAAATCACCCTCAGACTAGCATACCCTTTGACCTAGTAGTTTTCCCTCTGGAAGTTTAGCCTAAAAAAGTAAAGTACAAGAAGAACTTTACATACAAAGCTATTCATCAATGTAGAATCAGCTCTACTATGATGCTTATACTGAAAATACCAATTTGCCAGGCGTGGTGGTGGTTGCCTGTGATCCCACCTACTTAGGAGGCTGAGGCAGGATGGAATTAGGGGGCCAGCCTGGCAACTTAGCAAGACTCTGTCTCAAAAAATAAAAAGGGCTGGGATATAACTCGGTGGTGGAGCGCTTGCCTAGCTCTTGAAAAGCCCCGAGTTTAATCTCCGGTACTACAAACAAAACGAAATCAATAAAACTGGCACATTAAGGAAAGATTCTATGCTAAGGCAATAAAGGTGAATTTGCTCACAGTGTAACTTTTCATTTGCAAAAACGGTGAGATGAACCCCAAAAACTTCAATCGGCTACTAGCAGCAAATCTGAGCCACAGCTGAAGAAATACGCAAAATACACGGCAAGGCCTCTAACATCTATCAATTATCGCTGAGGCACCCCATCCAAATTGGGGAGTCTGCCAGGCGTGGTGGCGCACGCCTTTAATCCCAGCACTCAGGAGGCTGAGGTAGGAGGAGCGTTGTGAGTTCGAGGCTGGCTTGGGCTACAACACGAGTGCAAGGCTGGCCTGAGCTACATAGCGCGACCCTGCCTCAAAAAACTAGGGCTGGGAGTTTGGCTCAGTGGCTTAAGCACCTGACTGGCAGGCACGAGGCTGTGAGTTTGATTCCTGATGCCACAAAAAAAACCAAAAACAAACAAACAAAAAAAAACCAAATTGGGGAGTCAGCTTACTGCTGAGCTCACAGCACCGGCCCGTCATGTCTCCCAAGCTGCAGTCCTCCCTGCACCCCTGTCTACTGTGGCAGCATGTGACAGGTGAGGCACCTTCCTCACCGAGGTATTTACATCCTGCCTATCCGCAGCACAGGCACAAAATGGTGCCACAGGCTTTTCAGGTTCCAGTCTTGGGGGGAGGGAGCAGAATTAGGGTTTGAACCCAGGGATTTTTACACCCTCAGCTCATTTTTAAAAATTTGTATTTTGAGACAGTGTCTTGTTAAGTCATTAAATTGCCCAGGCCAGCCTTAAATTTGCAATCACCCTGCCTCAGCTTCTCAGAGTGATGGAATTATAAGCATACACCACCATGCCCAGTTTTTCTTTCTTTTTAATGTGCCACTGATAAGGTTTTTGCACAGTATGCCCTTAACCCCATTCTTTCCACAAGGCTTCTGGTTTTCATTGCATGAATTTACATAGTTCTGCGCTTTTTAAAGAAGGAATATGTGTCTTATAGATTACATAAAGTGTCTAGTACAACCAGGCATTCTTACACACGCCTGTGATCCCAGCACTTGGGATACTGAGGCAGGAGGATTGTCATGAGTCCCAGGCCAGTCTGGGATACATAGTTTAAGGCCAACCATGAGCTATGTAGCAAAAGTGCCTAGTACAGCGCCTGGCTCAAGACAGGCATTTAATCAATTTTAACTCATTAAAAGTTAAAAAATAAAAAAAGATAACCAGGTGTTGAGAACTCACCTGTAGTCCCAACTACTCAAGAAGCTGGGGCAGGTGCCAGGGATAGAGATCAGAGGCACTGCACCTGCCTGGCAAGCTCAAGGTCCCGAGATTGATCCCCAGTACCAAAAAAAGAAAAAGAGGCTGAGGCAGAAAGATCACTTGATCTCAGGAGTCTGAAACCCTGCCTCCAAAAACAAAAACCAAAAATATGGGCTGGGAATGTGGCCCAGTGTAGAGCACCTGCCTAGCGTGCAAGAGGCCCTGGTTCCATTCCCAGCATCAGGGAAAACAAACAAACAAACAAAAAAAAGCCAACAGGAACTGATGGAACTTGGGGAGATTTTTTTTTTTCTTTTTAGCTTTTATTCTCTTCTTTCATCCTGAATTTGCACTTAAAAGTTCAAAGACCACAAAGATCAGAAACAGGGACTTTCAGAAAGCAGAAAAATCATCTCAGCCTGCTAAGCCAACCCTCTTCATTACTGCAGACTCCCTGGTCCCACTGAGCACCTGATTAGCCACTGCCTCTGACACCAGGCGCAACACTGAAGGCAGCAGTTTCCACCCCCCACCGAACACTTCCTCTCTCCTCCCTCAGCATGAAGATGATGTTTTGTGATAAGAATTTTGAAACCATGTAACGCATGAGCTTTACTTTGTATTCTAGTAATGGACTAGAAATTATTTTCTTTTGAAACCAACCCACCATTCCAATAGGAACTGAGAGAGAATAACCTTGGTTTTGTACTAAATCAAAACTACCAGTTTTCTCCCAAGGCAGAAGGATCAAGAAGGAAAAAATAGACTCCACATCTTGACATCTTGGAGATTCTTTTTTCTTTTTCTTTCTTTCTTTTTTTTTTTTTTTTTTTTTTTTTTTTTTTTTTTTTTTTTTTTTTTTTTTTTTTCTTTTGTCTTTTTGAGACAGGGTTTCACTATGCAGCCCAGGCTGGCGTCAAACTCACAGTGATCCTCCTGCCTCAGCCTCCCAAGTGCTGGGATTACAGGCATGCACCACCATGCCTGGTGCCCATCTTGGAGATTCTTAAAAGTCTCATCAGGAAATCTGGAATCAGTCCTCTCCCGACAATGGTGATGAACTTGGACTCCAAGTTTCCCAGGCTCGCTCAGCCCCCAGGAAGGCCTCCAGCAACCTTTGGTGTCACATGGACACAGCACGGAGTGGACATGGTGCCGGCCGGTTGCTCTCTCTCCAGTTTCCAGCCAACTGCTTTTGCTGGTACCACAATCAAAAAATCTATTCTCCGGTGCCATCCATAAAACCAAGACTGCATTTCTGACTTGTGCTGCCTTGGCTACAAGGGCAGATAACAACGAAGGGGGCAGGAGTCACAGTCCCGGATGAAAGGGTCCTAAGTAACTTACTTCAACATCACTGCTCAGGGGTTGCTGTAAGCAGCAGTCTCTGAAGGGAAGACAGGCTGGGTGGCAGGGATCTTTCATCCAGGATGGATCTTCCCATTGCCAACTAAGGAAAGACTATTATACTGAATTCCAGAGCCTGGGGTTCCAGACTCCCGCTGCCCCAGGCCTCAGTATCCCCACACGGAACATAAGCTTGGTTAGAACAGAGTCATATGTTGAAGCCGAGTGGGTAATACAGCCAAGTGTCACTTAACAATGGGACACATTCTGAGAAAAGTATCGTTAGGTGATTTCGTCACTGTGCAAACATCACAATGGACTTACACAATCCCAGATAGCATAATCTACTACGCACCCAGGCTACACCTAGGCTATACATATTTGATAAACCCCACGTATACACAGTCTAGTCTATCACTCCTAGAGCCATGAGAAACAAAACAACATTCAACTACATCAAGCACAAGAGAACATGATTCTATAAGATAACGTGAGTCGGATGAGATTGCTGCCAGCACAACAGGGCAGACTGTTTCACAGTACATTTTTTTTTGCTAAGTAGAAGCACACGCCGAAATAACAATAAAAGGAAGCAGAGTATAAACATACACCCATAACTCTGTTATTTGTTATTATTTATTATTATTACACATAACACCATTACATGTGTTATGCTTTTTATTTCTTTTGTGTGTGTGTGTGTGTGTTTGTGGTGCTAGGAATGTACCCCAAGGCACTTCTACCACTAAGCTCCATTCCCAGCTTGTCTTATTTTGAAACAGAGCCTCAGTTAAGTTGCCCGGGCTGAGCTTGAACTTGCAATTCTCCTGCCTCGGCTTCCCTCAGTGTTGGGGTTACAGATGTGCTCCATCAACATGCACATCTCAAGGGGCCACCTGTGTGTGGTGCCTGTTGCTTGGTGACACATGCCTATGTTTACAATGCCTGGGCGCACCAGCTATCTCTTGGCCTCGCTTTCCCTTGTCTCAATCACCAGAAAATCGTGGGCTCAAGGTGGGGCAGGGGGCTGTGGTGGAGCCAGCTCTCAGCTTTGAGAATTGCAGTCCTTTTTTAAAAGGATTCATATGCTCTGGAACCAGGAGATGACAAAATAACCTGTGGATCAGAAAACTCTTTTGCAGGGCAAGTCAGAGTAGTAAGGGAGTTTTATTGGGTTACAGTGGGTTGAAATGACAAAATGACAAGGAGAAATCTCACCAGCAGAAAAGCGAAGTTCCATATTTAGATTTAAACGAAAATGAGCCCTGTGACGCCAGGACACATGGTGCGGGGGAGCAGACAGGGGACGCAACCTGAAGTCCTCGGCAGACAGATGCCATCAGGAAGCCCAAGAGCAGGCACTGCACCAAGACTACCTACCTCTGGAGGACATGGATTAGGTAGTGAGCTGACCAAAGGCCCAAGGCAAGCAAGGACATTAGCAGGATGTCAGGCAGAGTTGGGAGACTGGGGACCATTTCCTGGAGCCACCGGAAGGATGCAGCTGAGAAGCAAAGACGTGTGAGTGAAAGATGCGCTGGCCTGATGGTTCTCAAAATCTGTGCACGACCCTCAGGCAGAGAGGAACAGCGAATCAAGACAACCAGACAGCCACTGCCTCGCACCAGGACTGGACACCCTGACCACTAGACTTTTGCTCTGGTGAGGGTTCCTAGCCCACTAACAGGAAGGGGCAGCTCAGAAGGGAGGTGGAAAGGTAACAAAAGACAAAAACAGGCCTGGTTGACCTCAAAACTGACATCTCTCTAAGCCTTTGGAGCAGTGCTTCTCAGTTTCTTGGACTGATTTGTAGGAATCACCCAGGATCCTGGTAAAATACAGACACTATTAATTCAGTGGGTCTGGGGTAGGCATTTCTAACAGCTCACAGGTGAGATGCTAACTCCTGTGATCCCAGGGGCCACGCTTTGGTAAGGAGGCTCCAGATCAATTTCAAATCACAGAGAACAAATCCAGTTGGAGACAGTGGAGAGGGTGAGGGAGGGAACGAATTCTGGAGAAGCCCTCTTCGCTGCCTGGCCTCCTGACAGGGCAATTCTGGAGTCAGAGTGGCCTCAATCTATACAAGCCCCAAGGAGAGTGATGTGGCTGGTTCAGGAAAGAGGTACTCTCCAGGGAGTACCCAGTAGCTGAACGCGTGAGAGTCTCCCAGTAAATTTTCCTAGGCTATGCCAGGTGGTGATGGCTCGCCACTGTAATCCCAGCTGCTACTCAGGAGGTTGAAGCAGGAGATGAATTGACTCCAGGACCTAGAAAGCCACCTGCACAACACAGCAAGACTCCGGCTCAAAAACAAAAAAACTTTCCTAGAGGAAAGGAGATCAGGGATTAGGAAAAGGGTGGGGTCAAAACTGTAGGCGTTTTGGTGCCCTAAACAACTCCCGGCACTCGGAAATGGTTCACTAGAGCAGAAACCAGACAATGTCCTGCAGCAAAACGCCTCTAGATTTAATCAGCTCTGCCCCACCCACCCCTTCGCAAACGCAGTCGGCCCTGTCTTCCTCCAGGGCAGAGGTTACTGCAGACTGGGCACCTCCCCAACTGTGACTCAAGGGTACAGAATTAATCAGTTCCCTGCAGTTCGGCATTCACTGGACCCTGTGGCCGGCCCTAGCCCGCCTTTCCAAGCATCACCTCACGCTGTAGGAGCCACACTCTGCCTTCCCGGGTCCCCTGTCTTTGCCCCATCTTCAGGTGCGCCAGCCACTGCCGACCTTCCCAGGTGCAACCGACTCTGTCCCCAGCGCCTCGGAATTCCCACAGTCTCGGTGTCGATTCGCTTTAAAACTGTGCCTCTTATCACAATGTCACGGAGAGAGCCACGGGTGGCCGGCCTTCTCGGACTCAGAAGTCCTATAAGCGTCCCTCTGTCGTCCCCCACCCCACCCCAAGGCGCCGAGCACAGTGCCGGATGCACAGGAAGTGCTCAGAAACCGAGCAGGGACAGGGGCTACCGCAGCGCCCAGAGGAGGCGCTCGGCGCTTAAGGATTCAACCCAGCAAAGCGAGGTTCCCCCCAAAACAGCAAGGGTCACCGCGGCCGGAGTCGAGAACCCCGCTGCGCCCTCCGTAACCGCGGCGGGGCTGACTCGGGCCGGCGCCCTTGCCCTCAGAAGCCGCTCCACGCGCCCGGGCCGTCCACCGCAGCGCCCTCACCTTGTAAACCTTGCCGAAGGCGCCGTCGCCCAGCTCGCCCACGATCTCCCACACCTCGTTGGGATCCAGGTCCCGGCGGACGTGCTCATATTCGCGGGACTTTCTCTTCTCGAAGGTAGACAGGCGCAGGATGCGGCGGAAATTGGCGAAAGCCATGGCTGGGGGCGCGCGAGGTGGCGCCGGCTCGGGCTCCAGCAGCGGATCGGTGGTGAGGAGGCGGAGGGCTCGGAGGGCGCCGCGGCGCTCGGGGTTGCTCCGCTGACCCGCCCTTCCCCGCAGCCCGACCTAGGTCAAGTGCGCTCTGGGAAGCGCCGCGGCGGCAGCACCCGGAACCAAGCAGGCGGCCGCGTCCCCGCCCCGCTCGGTGCAGTCCCCGGGCCACCTCCGCAGTGCTGGCGCCGCGCCCCTAACGCAGCCCAGCCCCCGAGCCCGCGGACGCGTTCTGGGGACCCGGCCCCGCGCCCGCCCACCCGCGCGGCTCCACCTGCAGCTCCCCGGCAGCGCCCCGAGACCCCCCTAATTGGCTGCGGGCGCTCCCCGGCTCCGCCCGTCGCCGCAGGGCACTCTGGAAACTGTAGTCCCCGCGCACCTCGCACCACAAGCCACTAACCGGTCTTAGGAGGGAGAGCTTGGGGGACTGCCCGGTTATGGGGGTGGAGGGTCGGCTGCGCCGCGTGGCTCTCGAAACTGTTACGGGAACTCGAGAGACAGCGAGTAGGCGTTTTGCGAGCGCTCCCCGCCCCATCGCGGTGGTGCAGAGATGGCGAACCCGCAGTATCGCATGCAATCCATCCCCGAGCCACCCTGCTCGCCAGACCTGCTCCCCCCATTTTTCAGGCAGGGACGCCAGGCGGGCGAGCGCACGCGCCCCGGGGTACACATCGTGCCTGCCGGCCCGCTGCGGGCTGCTCGGCGCGGTGCTGCCTCCTAGTGCGCAAAACGCAGCGCCCTGGCTGCCACGGTCGTCCCGCGGGGCCGGGTGGCTGGCGGTTTCCCGCTTCCCCGGCTCCCCAGCAAGTCCGCGGTCCCCCCACCTGTCAAGTGAGATTCCAAGGCTGGAAAGAGGAGCTCCTTTGGGACTTATTAGCTCTTACTAATACTGAATGGAAATATTTCAAATTAAGTTAAAACTTGCTAGTTTATTTCCCAATTTAAATAAAAGACGAGCGCGTTAGAGATAAAATTAAAGACTTCTTTGACAATCTTCATCCTCGAGCCAGGCGGTTTGCCTCACTTCACTGTTTCTGTTGCCTGCTTGTATAGACAGATTGTATAGCTTTTGCGTGAATCTACAGTCGGCTTCCCGACGGAAAATGCGGGGGGAAGGGGGTGACAGCCTGCAAGGCCAGCTATGAAAAGCGAAGGTCACACTCCAGTTCCTGCACCTTCACCTTCCAAACACGGAAAACGTCAACACCGAGGTGTTTTCTCCCCTTTCTCAATGCTCCAAATTATCCCCCGCGCGAGTACTGCGTTCAGTGTGGTTTAGCGCTGGGAAAGCCGGCGAGGTCCGCCCGCAGTGCCGCGGTGCTCTGCGCAGAGGTACCCTGGCTGGAGGTTTGTTCTCAGCGCCGATCGCGTGCTTGGGATGTCTAAGGGGCTCTCTCACTGCAAGAAGGAAATGCCTCGGCAGACTGCTCTCGGGGGTGGGCCGGTGAGCAAGCGGAAAGCTAGGGCTTGCTCTTGCTTATGCCACGCGAGCCACGTGGAGGAGGTGGCTCCGACCAGCCCTGACAGACAAAAATAAGATGAGTCAGACGAACGGACTATGCTCAGCGAAAAAAGTCAGACCCGAAAAACCTCATGACCTATGATTTTATTTGTAATGAAATGTCTAGAAAAGGCAAAGACGTCAAGGAGGGAAAGATTTCCTGGGGCTGGTGGGAAGCAAGGTTCACTGTAAATGGACGATGAGGAATCAAAAAAAAGTTTTTTTTACAAGCCGTGTGGTCCAGTGATACTGCTTGCCTAAGGTGTGTCAGGCCCTGGGTTCATTCCCATTACCACAAAAATAATAAATAAATAAATAAGACTGCATTCATTATTGCGGGTATGGGAGGCTGAAACAGGAGAATACCAACTTCGAAACCAGCTGAAGCAATTTAACAAGACCCTGAGTTAAAATAAAAAGCGTGGAGGCATAGCTCAGTGTGGAGGCGCTGGGTTTCATCCCCCATAACACACCAAAATACATGGTAAGAAAAAAGAGAGTTTCAGCAGAAACAAAGCCACTTCTCTGAAACAACTAAGAATTCATATTAAATAAATTAGTATTCTTGCCCTAAACGACCTCACCATGAATCTAGTGATGAGTAAAAGAAATAATTAGATATTTTTGTTCTTTCTGGGTTTTTCTTTTTCCTGGAACAGTTTAAGATAGAAACAATCTGTTCCTACCTAGTAAGATTGACAAATATTTTAATGTATGTGTCTCTAATTATTAACACATTTAAGCATATCTTCAGAATGTTGTTATATATTTGGATTTCAGCTTCTCTATCCATTTTTCTATTTGACTCCCTGTATTTTGTTTTGTTTTTTGAGATCGATACACAGTGTGGTCAAAGCTGGCCTCAAACTTATGATACTCCTGCTTCAGCCTCTTATTGCTAGGATTAACACACGGCCTTGCTGGCTTCCTGGCTTCCTTTTTAATTCCAGGAATTTTTAAAACAGTATCTTAGCCGGGCGTGGTGGCACACGCCTTTAATCCCAGCACTCGGGAGGCTGAGGTAGGAGGAGTGTTGTGAGTTTGAGGCCGGCTTGGGCTACAACGCGAGGGCAAGAGCGGCCTGAGCTACATAATGCGACCCTGCCTCAAAAAACTAGGGCCGGGAGGTTGGCTCAGTGGCTTAAGCGCCTGCCCTGGTAGGTGCGAGGTTGTAAGTTCGATTCCTGGTGCCGCAAAAAAAACAAAACAAAACAAAACTGTGCCTGTTTAAAGCATACTGTCGATGAGCCTTGACAAGTCTATACTGTGTCACCATAGGCCTCCTCAAGATTTCCTTATGCCCCTCTACAGGTAACCCTCATTCTCATTCCTTAAAACCAGTGATCTGTCTTCTGTCACCATATATTGGAACTGTCTCTTCTCTTTCATCATATAAATGGAATCATACTGCATGTGCTCTTTCATGGCCTGTTTGTGTTTGTTTGTTTGAAGTTTGTTTTGGGGTCTTCAAGCACTTGACTACTAAGCTACATCCCCAGTCCATGTCTGACTTCTTTCATTCATCCTGTTTTTGAGATTTATCACATTGTTGAATTATTCATGACTCATTCTTTTTCACTGCTAGGTAGTATTCCGTGATGTGGATATAGCACAAAACTTTAGTCTGTTCAGCTACTGATGGATATTTATGTTGTTTCAGTCCCTGGTTAGTCTGAAGAAAGTTTCTGTGAATATTTTCATATGAGTCTTTGCATGGATATGATGGAGTACAGGACATGCTACCCCAAAAAATGGCACCTTGGCATTCAGGAAAATAACATAAGGAAAAATCACTCTCACCTTCCCCCTGTTCACAAAGCAACATGTCACAAGATTCTCATTCAACAGGTGTCTTCCCTATGCCCAAAGCAAAGAAACAGAAGACAAAGAGACACCTAGAAGAACTGAACAAACTGCCCGATTAAGTTGCTGCATTTCTCACAATCATGCCTTGTGCTCCAGTCCTGTTGCTACATACTGTCCACTTTTCCCTAGACATAAAAACTCACAATTTCACCTATTTTTATGATTCCTCATTTCTTTTTTAAAAGTATTTCTTTCTTTCTTTCTTTCTTTTGGTACCAGGAATTGAACTCAGGACCTTGCACTTGCTTATACCGCTGAGCTATATCCTTGCCCCTTCATTTCTTTTTTGTTTGTTGTGTTTTTGTGTTTTGAGACAGGGTCTTGCTACATAGTTCAGGCTGAACTTGCACTATGTAGCCCAGCCTGGCCTCAAATTCATAGCAATCCTCCTGCCTCAGCCTCCAGAGTGCTAGGATTACAGGAATGCACCATCATCACACCTGGCATTTCTTTGTTAAGTATGTCATCACATAAAAACTATCCCATATGTTGTTCTTGTTACTGTCTTTTGTTGTAGGTATCTTGCTATGAACTTAGTGACAGATGAGGAAAAACTTCTTTTCCTTTACAGATACATTTTCAGTTTTCTGGGTGCCCCTAGGAGCGCAGTTGCTGAGTCACATGTAAATGTACGTTGTATGGTTACCTTTCTCAGAAACTGCCCAACTGCTTTACAAAGTAACTGCATTAGGTTGCATTGCCACAAGTGATACAGGGGTTCCCAGGCAGCTCCACACCAATACTGTTAGTCTGTTTAATTTTAGCCATTCTAGTGAGTGTGCAATCTCCTTCTGTGTTCTCACAACATTCACCAGTGCACTTCTGGCACCAAAGATGTGGGGGTTCTCCGTACACAAACAGTTCTCCAGTCCTCTACAGACCCAAGCTGGGTTTCTGATAATTTAGTTGGGACACTGTCTACCTGGAGTGAGATCACTATTCCAAGGCATGCTTGCAAATGATTGCAGGGTGTATGAATCTGTTAAAAATGAAGTAGGGCTGAGATGAATCTCAGTGATAAGATGCTTGCCTGGCATGCCTGAGCTCCTAGGCTCAATCCCCAGCACCTAAGAAAAAAAAAAGTATATATTTTTACGACTTTAAAAGAAGGAGCTGGGCATCGTGGTACACACCTATAATACCAGCACTTGGGAAGCTGACACAGGAGGATCATTGCAAGTTTGAGACCAGCCTGGGTTATGAAGTGAGCTCAAGGCCAGACTGAACTGCATAGCAAGACCCTGTTTCAAAAAGACAAAAAAAAAAAAAAAAAAGAACATAATTATTTCATAATCTATGCCTGGTAATTCCAATGTCTGAAGTTTATAGTCCTACTTCCATTGTTGTTTCTGCTGCTTCTTGCTCACACTATATTTTGCGTGTGTGTGTGTGTTTCACATCCTTGGAAAGTTATTTCTAGGATTTCTTTGAGCCTGAATAAAGGTGTGATCCTTCAGAAAGGAAAAGTGCTCGCTTTGCTGAGTGCCTAAGGGACACTACCCATTCAGATCTATGCAAATTCACATCCAGGGCCTGAAGTTCTTGGCCATCCAGATGATGCGTTGGGGATGCAGACCTGCAGGGCCTTACTTCTGACTTCTCAAAGGTTACTTGTCTTTCCTGTTGCCATTCTGCGCAACACTATGGCAGCCTTCCTCACCATTTCCTGGGGGCAGAAGCAGAGGAGCATATTTCTGGTCTGCCCAGGCA
>RJWM01035377.1:0-18993 GCA_004363535.1 Dasyprocta punctata
GCTGCCAGCTGGAGCAGTAGCCAGTCTTTCTTTTTTCTTGGTTGTATGGGTTGAATGCCTGGATCTTGAATCCAATTCTGAAGAACAAATTCTCTATACTACTGCCATTCTGGAACAGGGTGCTCTGTAGCTTTCTCCTCAGAGCAAAGTCTTTTACTTTTGCAGTTTTGAAGTTGCAAAAAGTGAAGATTTGCTGCCTATTGTGATTCCCTCAGGTCATATTTTATATTCTCTGGTTCCTTCTCAGCAATTGAGATCTCCTTTGCTCTATCTTTGCAGTTCACAGCTTTACTGGAGTTTCCCTTCTGACCACACAACATTTCAAATCATTCTGCTGGGCTCTCTGCTTTTGATTCTCAACATAGATTTTATTAAATCCCCCAACAATAGCCATGAAACAATATCCATCAACATTCCACTGCCTTTAAATTTCCTCTGCCCGATTAATTAGTCTGCTGCCCTTAATGTCAAAGTCTCTGGACATGAGCAAAATGCAGACAAACTTTTTGCTAAGCCATAACACACATCATATGGAGTCCTACAGTCAATCTATTCCTTCTTCCCAGCAGAAACCTCCCAAGCCTGGTCTTTACTGGCTGGATTTCTGTCAGCCTTTGGTCTTCTGAGGTCTGAGCAGAGTCTCCTACACAGAACAGCCTAAGACATTCCAGCACTACTCTTTCATCGCTGAACCTTTCCAAACTCTTCCCATTCCCAAAGGCTCTTGAATCACATGGTCAATATAGTCACAGAAAGGACCCCACTCCTGTTACCAAGTTGTGTCTTTGTTACTTTTCCCTCATTGGAGAGACAAAATACCCAATATCAAAATTAAGAAAGAAAAGATTTATTTAATTCACAGTTTGTGGAGGTTTCAATCCATATTCAATTGACTCCAAAGCAGGGTGGCATAGCAGAGGGTCAATACTTCAAGGCAGCAGAAGACAGCAAAAGTGACAAGTGCAAAAATGAAGTGGGACATGGCAAACCACTTTTCCTCCTTTATATTGCAATCAGGTTACCCTCCCAGGATGGGTGTAGCACTCACATCATCTCTGTGCCCTCCCTCCTCTTGCACAGGATGAAGATGTTTACAAAGCGAGGACCCTGGCCCCCTGCTGAGTTGTTTGTTAAACTTCTTAATTTGACACAATGTATCAAGAAGTACAATTTCCAGCCACTATATTGTTTAAAGGGGTATCAATTCATTGATAAGTCAAGAAATCTTGAAAGTTTGGTAACAATACTTTAAAAAAGTGTCAACATACATGCAAGAGTTAGTGTGTGAATGATACTTAGTGATTATGAATACATGTTAAATGTGTATTTGATGATGAGTCCCATTAATAGACTCAAATTTCATGGCCTTTCTGAAAAAGTGAAAAGTTGCCTAAATTGCATTGATAATGGAAATCAGATATATTATGTACTTAATTCAAATATTGTATGACTTAAAGTACCTTAAACCTTGAGAATTGTGTAAATTTAATATTGAATAATAGGGTTTATGTGCATGCTTGATATTCTAACTTTAATTGAATTGTGATTTATTTTTACTTTTGTGTAAGCTTTTTTAAAAATGAAAATCCAATTTTACTGGGCTCTTCATATGAACCGTGATTTTAAAAACAGTAATTCCTTTGTTAAAGGTTAAACATTTTAGTGGGAGCATAAGCAGAAGAACAACAACTTTTTGTATCTAAACTAGCAGGAAAACAGTTTAAGATAAACAGTTTGTTGCTTTTTTGGTACTTTATACTTGAGCATCCTGGAAATGTGGGCTTTTTAAAAAACTCTTCTTTATATTTCCCTTGCTACTCCAGAGAGATATTTTTGGCAGCTGAGATAACACCAAGAAAGTAGAACACTTGTAGGTCATATATTATTACCCCCAGAGGCATGGGTCTCTCTTACAGAAGAGAAATCTTTTGCCAAGTGTAGCTTATACTAAAATATTATGGTGCTATATGTTAGGGCTCTCCAGAGAAACAGAACTAAAAGGATATATATATATATATATATATATATATATATATATATACATGAGATTTATTGTAAGGAATTGGCTTACATGATTATAGTGGTTGAGAAATTCCACAGTTAACCGTAAGCAAGCTGAAGACCCAGGACTACTCAGGCGTGGAGTTTTACTCCCTGTCCAATAGCCTGAGAATCAGAAGCAACAATGTTGCAAGTTCATTTCTGACATCAAGAGAAGACCAGTATCCCAGGTCAGTAGCTAGGCAGAGAGAGAATTCTTCCTCTGTTACAGTAATACTTACTCTATTCACGTTACTGTGGGTGATGGGCTCCCAGGACAAGTTTTCAGGTTTTCATGTGTGACAAAGAACTGAATGTTGCACACAATGGTAAGCAAAAAGCAGCTAAGTATAATGAAGTTTAAAGGATGCATGGACTCATGCCAGTGGAAAACAAATGGCCCATGGACTGAATATACTGGGTTTAAGAATTTTGAATTGTTGCACTGGGTCTAAGGTGCCTCCCATCAGGTCTTTCAGAGTAACTGACAACATGATTGACAGGGTGCTTAGTCATATCAGTTGTATCTACTGTGGATGTCCTTTCCCATAATTCACTCTGTTACAATTGGAAGCACAAGATGCAGTTCATATGTATAAACTTTTAACTGAGCTCAAAGTGAAGAAAGATCATTGTAGGTCATGACAGCAGGTCTAGCCCATGTATCTTGACTCGACATTTTAGAAATTGTCAGAGGTCTTTGTT
Organism: Dasyprocta punctata; assembly: GCA_004363535.1. Lineage (NCBI taxonomy): Eukaryota > Metazoa > Chordata > Mammalia > Rodentia > Dasyproctidae > Dasyprocta > Dasyprocta punctata. The sequence continues at coordinate 2,746 of RJWM01035377.1, forward strand.
ATTCTTGTCTCTGCCTCTATGTAATAGACATCAGGATGAAGGTCAGGGAGATTGGTCCCAAGACTTTGCCCAGCTTTAGGTGAGTGGAGGGAAGAGGTCCCATAACCCCACTCATTATCGTGTGATCTATATAATTCAAGTCCTCCCTCATGCCCAGCTGCTGTGTAAGAGGGCAATCTACTTTATTCAGTGTACCTCTTCAGATGCTCATATGTTATGGAAATATCTGCACAGGTACACACAAAGAAATAACGTTTAGTCAAATATCTGTGCATCACATGGTCATGTCGACACATGAAATTAACCATAACATGCTGGTTTTTCAAAAAAATGTTTTCAGTTGCAAACTTTTTTCCTCATATTTAAAAAAGTCATTTATTTCTGTGGCATTTTTCATTGTTTCAAAAATATGGTTCTGTTATAGTTAATACCCTGTGTCTGCTTGAGAAGTTTAGAAATTTAACTAAGAGACTCAGCAGGGAGCCAGAGTCCTTACTCTGTAAATATTCTCAGCCTGTGTAAGAGCAGGTCACAGAGGTGGTGTGAGTGCTACCCCTTACCGTTTTTTGCTCTGGCTGCTTTTGCTGGCTGCTCTCCTTGAAATGTTACCCCAGTGCCATGCCACTCTGCCCTGGAGCCAGCTGATTATGGACTGAAACTTCCACAAGCAGTGAAATACATACACCATTCTTTCCTTTATTTTTGGTGTTGGGTATTTTATCCGAGCAATGAGAGAAAAACAACTAAGATAGATTCGGTTTAACTGTTTCTATAAGTGATGAATGCTTAATGATTTTGTCTTATGTGCATACTTTTATCTACTTTAATATCTTGGAATGTTAAATGTAATTTAATTTGTACACTAAAGGATACTAGTGTGAAAATGAGAGGTAGTATCTCATAATCGTTATAAAAATAAGCTTTCCCACCCCATAAAATGTAGATATCTTAGTTTGAATCTCAGCTTCAGTAGTTACTGGGGTGCTGCTTTTGGATTGGACAAGTTTACCCTCTACTATTCATTATCCTTACCTGTGGAGCAGAGATAATGATTATATATACTTCATAATTTTTTAAAGAATGAAAGAAACAATGTACGTGTAGTACTTAGCATATTAAGAGGCACTATAGAAAGGTAATACATTTACTAAATGTCATTTATTAGGTCTTTATTTTTCACCTATGTTATTCAGTCAAAGATGTGTTTTCCCCAGCAGTGGATCTTAATTAGCAGTGTTCACAAGAATCACCTGGAAAATGTTTTTTTCCGAAACACACATGCTATGATGAAGGAGAACGATACATGGGACCAACTACTTGTATGTTGAAAAAAACTGCTCAGGTTATTCTTGTGAACATCATTCAGCATCCAAGTTGGCTGGAACATAGTTCAAAGTAAATGGTGTTTTACGTGCCTGAATTTCCCAAAAGTGATGTTTTTATTTTTTTCTAAAATTGAATCACTAGGTCAGGCATGGTGGTTCACATCCATGATCCCAGCCATCGGGAGGCTAAGGCAGGAGGGTTGCCATGACATTGAGGCCAGCCTGGACTACACAGTGAATTAAAGGCCAGGCTGAACTACACAGTGAGACCATATTTGAAAAAAAATTAAATACATAAAAATAAAAATGAATCATTCCTTTCTTCTAGCCATTTCAGGATTGTATTTTTTTTTACAACAGAGCTAAAGCCTAGAAAATTGAATATTTGCAAGTTATTAGTCAATGACTTCAATCATAATTACTGAATACCTCCTACAGTGTTGCAGTTCGGAGTTTGCAGCCTCAGTCATTCACAGATTTTTCTTAGAACCCTGACTGAAGAGCATAACATTTTTTTTTGTCATAAAGGCCCATAAACATGGGTAAGTCAAACCCACATCAAATAATCAGGATATTTTTACTGTTGATTTATTAATTTTAATTGTATGAATTTTATTATATTAAACAATGAGTGCTTACCAAGAAAAAATTTTTAAAAAAGAGTATTACATTTTTATGTTTAGTGAGCATTTATAAAAAATCATCAAAACTTTTGACATCAATTTAAAGCCCTGAGATCATTAGATTCTGCCAAAATGCCCTGCACCTTCTAAGGCTTTATTGATACAGTATTTTATTAACTTAAATTACATAACTTTAAAAGACCTAGCATATTCAGTGTTTAAACTATAAAAATAGGTGTTAATAGGCATTTTTCTAACCATATCAGAAATTCATAGTTTTTTACAATTTGCTGGTACTCTAGGAGCATTCCCCATGAATTTCTGGAGCCTACTGTATTTACATGGAAAATTTGAAAAGAATTTCTACCATTTTCAAGTAGATAATACAAAAAATTTGGTTAACAATGATATAATGTGACATTAAGTATGATTAAACAGACAACAGCCAATAGTTACCTGTTATTTCTCTTGAAGTAGGATTTATTTTACAGCCACATAGCTTATTTTATATATAGGTTTCTTTAGCTTACAGAAATGTCTTGGGCCTAACTGGAGACAGGAAAGAATTTGAGAACAAAGTGACCACTAGAACAGAGTGGCTTTTGAAATGGGTATATCTGAAGTCAAGGCTATTCTCTAGTTAATACACTTGACTCTAAATAGACATATAATTTAAGGCACATTTCCCTTATGAAATCTACCTTTCACTCTGAAGTTTAGCTGATATTTTAAAGCAATTTCACTCTTAAATTTCAGAAATCCCTAGAAGATGTAGGAAGGCATACCAAAATTTGAAAATCCATTTAATATAACAGGTAAAAATCCAATGGAACACTTTAATTTTAGAAATGTAGTCCTTTTTACTTTTATTTCATTTTGTAGTATTTCAATCATTCTGGAAAAATAGAAAAGCATGGTTTATAAAGTGTGACAGTTGGGGATTGAAGTTATTCTGGACCGAGTCCCACACTATTATTTAAGAAGTAACACATCTGGAGATCAATTAAAAATTCTGTGATTTTTCTAATTCGACAATCTCATTGTGAAAACAAAGCTACAGACTTTTTTTCTTTAACCTTTTACTTTTTTATATAAAAATTTTAATTTAGCCAATGGAAGGCATTCACCAAACATTCATTGTGACAAAAAAAGCAGTGCTTTGCATATTATGTAAATTAGGTCTCTACAACCTTTTGAGGTTGGCATTAAAATATATAGTTTTAAATGAGAGAAGCAAGGCTAAGACAGTGTGAGTTCTCCACATGCCACTTCCTCAAAGAGGGAGGTAAGACGAAGACATGGGAGGGAGTGACTGCAGAGTACGTTCCTTTTTAAAGTGTCCTATCACTTTACAAGGTGCTCATTTGTCCTGTAGTCTTCAGGTAGATCCTCATTAATTCACTTTCTATGATTAATTTCATTTTATTTATTTTTTGAGTAGGTTTCACTATATAATCTAGGCTGGACTTGAATTCTCAATCCTCTTACCACAGGATTATGCCACCATGTCTGGCTTCCTGAAGTGCTTTTCAATTCTCAGCAGTCTTTACTGGATAATAATATAGTTTAATTTACAACTGGGAAGTATAACCATACCCTGTCAAGTCCTCATAACAATCTGCTGAAATGGAAATACAATCTTCAAAAATTCTTCCAAAGCTTAATATTAGAAGTTCTTTTCCTGCTAAAATTTTCTTTCCATTTTACTCCTATTTAAATTTCTTGTTTGATATCTTGCTCTCTGTAGACACTTTCTAATTTTGAAATCCTAACTTACAAAAGCTATAATTTGGATGTGAGTTTCAATTATCATATGCAGTTTATGTACTTCTTAGACTCATAGTTTTCATTGAAATAAGATAGTCTGATAAAAAAAATGCTGCATCAACATTTTCCAAGAAAAGTTTCTCTTAATTGTGTAAACCATAGTAATATTTGAGAATAACAATTTTAACTTCATTTTTAAAATAAACTCAAGATCATTCAGCTGAATATTTGAAATACATATATATATATATTCCAATTAGTGAAAGTTGAAATCTAGTCAATGAAGCCATCAGTTCTTAGTTTAGCTAATGCACTCAAATTTAAATAGTCAAGATAAAAGGAAAAGGGTTATTTTAAAATTGAGTTAAGGGATTTGAAGTCAAATACAATTCAAGTTCGAATTTTTGTCCTTGGCATCTCATATACAATGTAGACTTTTAGATTTCTTCTTATATTTATTTATTTATTTAAGAGAAAAAAGACACAGAAAAGAAAAACAAAAAGCAAAAGAGACAAGCAAACAAACAACAACAATAAACCCCAAACAATAACAGTATAGGTTTTCAAAATAAGATCATAGGAATTTAACAATGGTAATATAATTGCATATCGTTACCTTCAAAAGGGTCACTTAGATTACCAGATATAGACATGCATAATTGATCTAATCGTATGATTATTAGCTGTTCTTTTCCAAAAACTAATACAATTAGTATTACAGTCATCTTAGCTATCTGATACATGTATATACAAACTTATGTCTTTTTCCTTTTCCCTTCCTTCTTTCCCCCTTTCCCCTATCCCAGTTACTCTTACTCTTTGAGCAGTTTCTTGTACTTACACAATATTTATTGTAGATTTTGGATTCTATTTGCTCTTTCAGTTTCTTACACTAGGGAGACAATATGGTTTGATGTGAGTTTGATTTATTTTGCTTGTGAGTATGATCTCAAGTCACATCGATTTACTTATAAAAATCTTGATGCAATCTTTCTTTATAGCTGAGTAGTACTCCATTGTATACAAATATCACATGTTTTTTATCCATTCCTTGATTGATGGGCACTTGGGTTGTTTCTAAGATTTTTCTATTACAAATTGTGTTTCTATAAATATGGGAGCACATATATCACTGTGGTATGTTGTTTTCAATGGTCCAGAAGTGGGATAGCTGGGTCAAATGGAACCTCTAATCTTGACTTTTTGAGGAACCTCCACAATGATTTCCACAGTGGTGGCACCAGCCTACAATTCCACCAACAGTGGAGAAGAGTTTCTTTTTCCCCACAGCCCCCTCTAGCATTTGTTACTGGTTGATTTCTTGGTCTTGGCCATTCTTTCAGGAGTGAGATGGAATCTCAGTGTTGTTTAAAACTGCATTTCTCTAATGACCAGTGATGCTGAGAATTTTTTTCATATATTTATTTGCCATTTATATTTCTTCATCTGAGAAATGTGTATTCTTCTCAGATGCTCATTTTTGAATTGGGTCTTTGAATTTTGGGGGCCTGATTTTTAAAAATATGTCCAGATAGAAGTTTTTTTTGTTTTAGAAACGATTGGCTAAGATATTTTCCCAACTCGTGGGTTTTCTTTTCATTGTGTGGAGACTTCTATTGACATACAAAAACTTTTTAATAAGACGAGATCCTAGTTGTTGATTCTGGGAAGTATTTCCCAGATAGTTTGATTTTTGTTCATGAACTCTCTGCCTACCCCTGTGTCATCAAGATTTCTACCTACTTTGTCTTCCAGCAGATTTAATGTTTCTGTTTTAATATTTAGATCTTTGATCCATTTTGACTTTAGTTTAGTGCATGGTGATAGACATGGATCTAGTCTTAGGTTTTGGTGTATGGAAAGTCAGTTTTTCCCGCACCACTTATTAAAGAGGCCATCTTTCTTCCAGTGAACGTGTTTGGCCCTTGTCAAAGATGAGGTGGCTGAATGTGTTTGTAGTTGTGGTTGTATCTTCTAATCTATTCCATTGAATTTCAGGTCTGCTTTTACTCCAGTATCATGCTGATTTTATGACAGTAGCTTTGTATAATTTCAAATCAAGGATTGTGATGCCTCCTGTCTTGACTTTGCTGCTCGGAATTGCCTTTGCTATTCTAGATCTCTTCTGGTTCCAGATGAATTTTAGAAACAATTTTTCTAGCTCTGTGAGGTAGGCAAGTGGTATTTTGATTGGGATTGCATTAAATCTGTATAACAATTTTGGGAGAATGGCCATTTTCACAATGTTTGTTCTTCTTATCAATGAATAGGGAATGTCTTTCCATTTTCTGAAATTCTCTTTGATTTCTTTTTTCAGAGTAATGTAATTTTCATTTTTTTAGTAACACAATTTTTAATGTATAGATTTTTTACTTCCTTTGTTAGGTTGATTTCTAAGTATTTCATTTTTTTTGGATGCTATTGTGAAGGGTGTGGTTTTCCTTATTTCTCTCTCAGTGAGTTTGTTGCTTGTGTACAGGAATGCTATTGATTTTTGAGTGTTGACCTTGTATCTAGCTACAATCCTGAATTTGTTTACTACATCTAGAAGTCTTTCAATGGAGTTTTGGGGGTCTTCTGTTTAGAGTATCATATCATCTTCAAATAATGATAATTTAACTTCTTCCTTTCCTATCCTTTTACCTTTTATTTTTCTGTCTTGTCTAATTGCTCTGGCTAATGCTTCCCGAATTATATTGAATAGAAGTGGTGATAATCAACATCCTTCTTGTTCCTGATTTTGGTTTGAAAGTTTTCAGTTTTTGTTCATTGAGTAAGATGTTGGCTATTGGTTTATCATATACAGCTTTTATCAGATTGACCATCTATTTTATCAGAAAGACCATCTATTCTGACTTTTCATAGGGTTTTCATCATGAATGTGTTTTGTGTTTTGTCAAAATCTTTTTCTGCATCTATTAAGATGATCATGTGAGTCTTGTTTTTGGCTTTGTTGATATGGTGTATTACATTTACTGATTTGCATATGCTGAACCATCCTTGCATTTCTGGGATGAATCTCACTTGACCATGGTGTATAATCTTCCTGATGACTTGCTGTATTCTATTTGCCGGTATTTTATTGAGAATTTTTGCATCTATGTTCATTAGGGAGATTGGCCTATAATTTTCTTTATTGGATGGGTCTTCCTCTGATTTCATTATTAGAGTAATACTTGCTTCCAGGGATGAGTTAAGGAGACTTGCTTCACTTTCCATTTCATTGAAGAGTTTGATGAGTGTTGGCATTAAGTCTTCTCTAAATTTCCTGTAGAATTCAGCAGTGAATCCATCAGGATCTGAGCTTTTCTGCTTTAGTAAGGTTCTAATTACATTTTCAATTTTATTAACTAAAATTCAGTTATTCAGCAGTTTTACATCTTCTTGATCCAGCTTTGGTAATTCATATATTCCTAGGAATCTGTCCATTTCTTCTGTGTTATCGACTCTATGTGAGTAAAGGTTTTCGAAGTAGGTGTTGATAATCTTCTGTATTTCCACAGCGTCAATAGTGATTTCACCCTTTTCATTTCTTATTGCCTGGATTTAAGTTTTTTCTTTCCTCTTTTTGATAAGGTTGGCTGGGAGTTTATCAGTTTTACTTGTTCTTTCAAAGAACCAACTCTTCAATTCATTAGTTCTTTGTATTGTTTTCTTAGTTCCAATTGCATTAATTTCGCTCTAATCTTTGTGATTTCCTCCCTTCTTTGGACTTTGAGCTTGATTTGCTCTTCTTTTTCTAGGAGTTTGAAGTGCAGCATTAGGTTGTTTGTTTGTGTTTACTCTGTTTTCCTGATGTGGGAATTTACCACTATAAATTTTCCTCTGAGGACTGCTTTCATTGTGTCCTACAGGTTCTTGTAAGTTGTATTTGCATTTTCATTTAATTGTAGATATTGTTTAATTTGTTCTTTAATTTCTTCTGTGACCCATTGATTGTTTAGGAGAGTGTTATTTAATTTCCATATGTTTATGGGGTTCTTGTGAGTTTTTCTGTCATTAATTTCCAATTTTATTGTGCTATGGTCAGATAATACGCATGGAATAAGTCTGATTATTTTGCATTTACATAAGCATGTTCTGTGGGCTAGTATATGGTCTATTTTAGAGAGTGACCCATATGTAGCTGAGAGGAATGTGTATTCTGATGTTGTCGAGTGGAACACTTGGTACATACCTGCTAGGTTCATTTGTTTACAAGTTTGATTCATTTATGTTATTTCTTTGCTGATTTTTTGTTTGCTTGATCTGTCTCTTTGTGGCAATGGGGTGTTAAGGTCCCCCATTATAACTGTACTATTGCTTATTTGATTTTTCATGTCTATTAAGATTTGTCTTACATAGTTGGGTGCTCCTATATTTGGTGCATATATATTCATGATTGTAACCTCTTCCATTTTAAGTTTTCCCCTAACAAGTATGTAGTGACCTTCTTTATCTCTTTTGATCATTCTTGGTTTCACGTTCACATTGTCTGCAAACAGAATTACTACCCCTGATTTTTTGTAGGCTCCTGTCACATGGAGTATTGTTTTACATCCTTTCACTTGTAGTCTATGCATTTCCTTTTGAGTTTGAGTTTCTTGTACACAGCATATTGTTGGATTTTGTTTCCTAATTTGCTCTGCCAGTCTGTTTCTTTTTAATGGTAAGTTGAGACCATTTACAGTGATGGATGTAACTGATAAGTAGTGAAGTATCCCTGTCATGTTATTTTTCTGTTGTTGGTTTTCTACTGTTTCTGTTTGCTTGCCCTGCTTAGTGGCTTCCTTCTGCTATTGCTCTTGGAACTGTGGTTAACTTTATCTCTTTCTAGAGTATCTTTTAGTACTCTTTGTAGTGTTGGTTTAGTGGTCATGAATTTCTTCAGCTGTTCTTTGTCATGGAAATATCTTATTTCTCCATCAAGTTTCAATGATAGTTTTGCAGGGCACATCACTCTGGGTTGGAAGTTTTCTTTCAGGACTTGAAATACTTCACTCCTAGTTCTTGACTTGAAGATTTGTGTTGAGAAGTCTTCTGTGACTCTGATAGCTTTTCCTTCATATGTGATCTGTTTCTTTTCTCTGACAAATTTTAGTATTCTGTTCTTGTGCCTAATTTCTGAGATCCTAATTATTATGAGCCTGATGATTTATTTGGTTATGGCTAATTTGTGTCTATATGCCTCACTTATCTGTGTAACAGGTTCTTTTCCCATGTTTGGGAAAATTTCTGCTATTAATTCCTCAAATAGTCTTCTTATGTCATTTGTGTTGACCCTTGCTTTTTCATTAACACCTATCAGTTGTATTGTTTCTCTTTGCATCATCTGGCAGCTGTTGAATCATTGTTTCCTGGTTCCTTGTTATTTTTAAAAAATCTTTTCTTTCGTGATCATAAGTTTCCATCCTATCTTTAATGTCTGAGGGTCTATCTTCACCTTCATTCAAGTGGTTTTACCAGCTTTCAATGGAACTTTTAATTTCCTAAATATCCCTTTGAATCTTTTTCATGCATTCTAATTCTGTCTTACATTGTTCTTTCAAGGTTTCCATCATTTTCTTATGTTTCTCTATTTTTTTATCTAGATCTTTAGATACACTCAACATTTTTTTCATAATATTTGTCATTTCTTTTTTTTACCTGGAAGATTATTTCTGATCTGACAATCTCTATAGCTTAATTCAGTTGTTTCTTTACTTCAGTTGCTATCATTTCAGAAAGTTCAATTGTGTGTTTTCCAGTGTCCTGCATTTCAGTGTCTCCTGGGTTTGTTCTTGGTGGGCTGGAGGACTGAGACTGCAGCTTGCTCATTCATTTTGTTATTTTTCTCTGGGACCTGAGTGGCTGACCAGTCACCCACCTGATGGATTGCAGTGGAACACTGTGCAGGGCAGAGCTTTGATCTTCTTATACACATGTGGCTAGCTGAGGTGAACCCCTGAACTATGGCACCAGAGCCTTGCCCTGTGATAGGCAGAGCTCAAAATTTCAGGACCCAACAGCTAGGAAGGCCACTCCCTGATGGACAGCTCTAGGGCTCTGTTGTGCAGGGCTCAGTACCTCTGTGACCTATGAGGCTGCCCAGGTGTTCCCCCAATGGATTGTGCTGGGACACTGGGCTGGGCAGAACTCAAATCCTCCTTGCAGCTTGCAGGGGTGCACCCCCAGAATGTGCTGCCAGGGTCTTGTGTCTGGCTGGATGGAGTTCAGAACCTCTGGGACACAGATGGCTTGCTGGTATAAACCCCTGAAGTTTGGCACTGGGCCCTTGCTCCTGGCTGGGAGGAATTCAGAGCCTCTGGATTTCTTGGCTAGCCAGGACTAAACTCTGGAGTATGGCCTAGGTTTCTTCTTTCAACTGAATATGTGTCCTTTTAACCTGGTTTACTTATTCTTTGTTTGAAGCTGAGAACAATTTGATATTCAACTGTTCAAAAGAATTATATACTGTTCCTTTGAGGTTAGATTGAACATAAATCTTTCTGTCTCTGTCTTAGATAAGACTTTTACAAAATATCTAAAAAGATTCTATTGTGTTAATGTTCATAAGAAAATGAAAACACTCAAAGAAAGGTGTTTAAATCAGTCACATTGCATGCTAAGTATGTGGATGCCTCTGAATTCTCATTTTTGGATTTCCACTGGCTGTACTGAAATGGAATCTTTGGACACACATCTACAGTGCTGTTGATGTGAATGGAGAAATGCCACTGTGATCTGAAGTTGCTGCATTGTTTGAGGTTGTTTAATTCTTCTGCAAAGATGAGAAAAATAGAAGCCCAGCATGGTGCACATGCCAGTAACCCCAGCTACTTGAGAGGTTGAGGGTAAAAAAGATTCAAGGCCCACCTGGGAAGCTTAGAGATCTGTTGTCCCTAACAAACAAAAGGTAAAAGAAAAGCAAAAGATGAAAAAAACTAAGGTGTGAGAGATAAGAAACATTCAACATAGATACTATATGTTAATAGGCTATGAGTTACATTCAAAATGTGTGAGAAATCGTAAGTATATATGATAAAAAGAGCAGTATCTTATATAATTACAGCAGAATTGATGTGGTATGGATAAAGTTAGTAATATATGATAGCAAAAATGTTGTCATCAGGGATTTTCAAGGAGAATAAGACAATACAGAACACATAACTTATTGTATTATTTATAATGATCACCCAAGGAGTCAAATACAAAGAAAGTACAGGAAATCTTTTCACATACACTAAAGACCTAGAGTATCTAGCCAAGGGCATTTGTATAGTCAAACCTAGAGAATCTAGCCAAGGGTATTTGTATAATCAAACAATAAACTATTAGAAAATATGAATATGTAATTAATTTACCTTCCTTTGAAATAATTTACCCATGTTTCATGTTGAATTTTGACCATCATTTTGACCATCATTATCTATTTCATTTTGACCATCATTATCTATTCATTTTGACCATCATTATCTATTCAATAAGTCTTTTGTCATGTTTTGAATACAAAATCAGAGGAAATAAGTTTCAAAATGTTATGGCGAGACTTCATTTTTGGGGAGAAGATATGGATGCAATTTTCCTTATTCCTGTTGCTAACCACAAGTTAAACACCTGCATCATATACAAATATGCACACACTTAACATATGCAGCTGCACACATGTGTATGTAAACATAATGATTTGAACAGTAGGAAGAAGGTAGTAAATTGTATTGCCTAGGTAGCACAGAACTTCGGTTATAATACTGTGGTGAGTTCCTTGAGTAGCTTTTTTTTTTCTTTATATGTGATCAAAACCAGTGTATCTTCAGTGGTAAACAGAAACACCAAAATGTCAAACAGGATTTGGAGGCAGATTTATTTAACACTAATGGGCACTGACAAGGAATCAATCCTTATAAAAATGTCAGGACCTAAAAAGTGATGGGCTAGCACTCTCATAGAGTCTATAAGTGGGAAGTACAGAAGCAGAGTGCTTGGCCATCTTTGACTGGTTTTTACCATATGCATCATAGTAACCAGCAATGCATCACAGGGACCAGCCATTTCTAAGGAACATAACTAAGAGGAACTGTAATGGAAACTGAAGTAAAGTAGAGGTTACCTGGGCAACTAACAGAAACTGAAGTATACTTGGTTGGGGGGAGTCATTTTCTGCTACATTTTCTCCCTATTTTAGTTTCCCTGGCAAATCTTTGCTGGGCATGTTACTTGTGGTCTTCTGAGACAAAGCCCAACTAGGAGCAGTAATATTCAGTCTGTCAGGTCCTTGGATGGGACCTAGCCAAGGTTCCCAAGATAGGAAAGCTTTCTACCAGGAGTTTGTGGCTTGTTTTGCTTATTACAGGATCTCTCGCTAAGTTGCATTAAGAAAGAAGCATGACTTAGGCCTATCTGTTCTGTAAGACTACTCTGGCAAGGAGTTGATTTGACCCTAGTGCATGTCCAATGCACTTTGGATGCTTGTCAAATTTTGATTACTTTTAGAATAAGGAGGTTGATTTCTATTTTCTTGGGGCCACCATCCATAAAATCAACGCAAAACCAACAGCTAACAGGAAATGTGGTTGTGGAACTGGAAGGTACAGAGAAACAGGCTGTCCTGAAGAAAAGGTGCTCGTGTCTTGGCCAAATCTGTTACTGGATCTTCCCTGAAAATAGTGGGAGAGTTCTTAAACCCTTGTGGCAACTGAATCCAAGTGAGCTAGACCTTTCATCATATCTCAGGATCTTCCTGGTTGAAGGCAAAAGGGGTTGGACTATGGGTGCAACATGCAAACAGAAAAAGGCATCTTTTAAATCCAAGCAAGGGAACAAGGTAGCATCTGGAAGAAGTAGTCCAAGAAGAATGTATGAATTGGAACCACAGAGTGCAAGGGGATGCCTGCATTGTTGACAGCATGGAGATCTTTCATTGGCTGGTAATCCCCACTGGGCATTTTTATTAGTAGGAGAGAAGGGTTCTAAAGTGATTAACAGTCTAGCAGAATCCCAAACTGCTTTAAACAGATGATGCGTAACTAATGAGAGGTGATCAAGCTCTCCTTCTGAACAAATTGAGCAGGCATAGACTGAAACTGGTGCCAAAATCAGGCAGTAGCAGGCAGACTACATCTTTATACCTTCTGGGTCCCTGTGAGCCACTCAAATGGTGATCTAGAAATCCTCCTCCAGATGTCAAGAGGACTTGAGAAATTTCAAGTGTGTGCCTTCCTGTCAGGACCTGGAGAAATACCTTCTCTGTCTGCAAGGGCCACGGCCAGTTGTTAGAGGTCAACGTGGTTGGTCTATCCGACTGGTGCACCAGATGCTTTGGCAAACAGAAACATCAAAATGTCAAACAGGTTTTGGAGGCTGATTTATTTAACATCAATGGGTACTGACAAGGAATCAATCCTTATAAAAATGTCAGGCCCTGCATAGTGTTGGGCTAGCACTCCTATAGGGTCTGTAAGTGGAAAGTCAGAAGCAGAGTACTTGGCTGTCTTTGATTAGCTCTTACAATATGCATCATAGTGACCAGCTATACAAGTCAATAACAAAACATTTCTAAGAAACAGAAGCAATAGAAACTGTAATAGGAACTGAAATAAACTAGAGGTTATATGGGAAGCTAACAGAAACTGAAGTATACTGGCTGGGGAGGGGAGCATTTTCTGCTACGTATCAGTGAATGTAGATGTAAAGACCCTAAAAAACACCTGCTTTTTCTAGTCAAAGGGTCAAAGTGGGCAGTGTAACAGGAAAAGGTTTTCAAAAATATCCACTCTATTCCAGCCAAAACCAGAGAAAATGTAGCAGCTGTATTCTATGCATTCCAGCGCTCCATGCTGAGTAGAGAGATTAGACATGCTAGAAACCTTGACTTTCCACTGCTTTCCCACCCAGTTGGTGCTAGAGAAGGCTGAGTGGGGAACAGACATCATGCCCCCCATGTATTGACACACTGTCCTAGGAAAACACTTGGGAATAGTGGACTTTCACAGCCATTCACATGTAAGGAGGTCCCCATCCTCATGCTGCAGTAGTGAAGATCCCTAACACAGCCTAGCAGTATTAATCTACCCAAACAACTTCGTCAGTGCAGGCAAAATAGGAGGCAGTAAAGAGACATGCCCACCTCTGTACTGTGGTAGTGTGTGTGGAGCCCTCATGGGAAAGTTGTAATGAGGAACTCCTGTCCCAAAACTGTGTTGATCAGTGTTGTTCAATGAAGAACCTGGAATTCTATCACTCACTGGGCATAAAGCAGGTACCACGGTTACCTCTTTTGGCCACCAGCTCTTCTGGAGGAGTGTCAGAGGGAGCCAAGTGAAACAGGATTAGATAAGACCCAGAGACTCATAACACACAAAGTCGAAGTTTTAGTAAAAATTTCTCATTATATTAATAACTTAGAAAATCTCAACTTGAATATAAAGAATACTAGTCAGTACTAATCAGTAGATATTAACCCAAAATCACACAGATGTTATAACTATTAGACAAGGAAAAACACTTGACTTGAGTATAGACAAAACATGAAAAGATGCTCAACATCAATAGGCATTAGGGAAATGAAAATTAGGAGCACAATGGAATCTTGTTATACACACTTCCTAGTTTCTAAAATAATACAACGACAATGTAAAAACATTGGTGAGAATGCAGAAAAATGGAATCATTCATATCTTAATGTCTATAATATAAAACAGTACAACCACATAAAAATACCTGATATTTTCTTTATTAATAAACCAAACATAATCTCCAGGTATCTGTATGTTTATTCCAGGAAAAAGGGAACTATGTTCACCTGAAAACCTATAAATGAATATCCACACCATTTGTTTGGGGTAGCCAAAATGGAGAACCCTCTTTAGTGAGTATTGATTAAACGTAGCACCTCTACACCATGTAATACACACACCAAAGAAAGGAAAAAACTATTGAAATGTAGTCAACAATCTGGATGAATCTCCGGAGATTTATGCTGATTGAGAAAAACCAACTTCTCAGAAGTCCTCACAGTATAATTCCATTATATAACATCCTTGAAATAAATTTAAGTGGAGAACAGTGGTTGCCATGGGTTAAAGACTAGACAAATGGGCAAAGGCAGTGGGAAGGACTTCACTGTGGGAAAAAAAGTGCAGCAACTGAGAGCTTTGTGGTGATAGAAATATTCTGCATCTGGACTATATTGTCAATATTTAAAAGGTTATAATATTGTACTATAGTTTCACAGGATGTTGCCATTAGAGGTCTCTTGGTAAGTGGTACAGGGAGTTTTTCTATATTATTTCTCACAGCCTTATATGAATCTGCAATTACCACAAAATAAGAAGCATAATTAAATTAATTCAATGGTGATATGATATGATCGAAGATTATCTACTTACATAATTTGTACCTAAAGTTAACATTGCTAAAATGGAGCACATTCGTGTGCAATTTATAATTATCAGTTGCATTTATAATTACCTGATAGTTTGAACAAGTCAGTTTGTTTTCTAGGTCTGAGTTAAAATATCAGCAGTCCACATGAAGACACCACAAACTGTGATGTAGCAAGATAGAGAAATACAAATACAATTTAATAAAATGTGAATCCATTAGAATTTGGATCTTTCTTGGTACCCCTGTCAGAGATGATTATACTTGAGTTCCAAGAGTGTGATGAAGTCAACATAATAATATGTAAAAATAGGAGATAACATAATAAAAATTAATTACCAGGAATGCAGTGGTGGCCTACTATACAGCCAAGATTTCTCTTTGAGAAGGCACTGAGAATAGAGGAAAATTGAGACCTGCTGGGAATTGGTATGGGAAGGAATGGCTTGAAACATTAGACTGGCAGGCACCCAAGGCTGTTCCTGTGGCATAGGAACCTGGTGCTTAACAGGTCTGGACAGGAAGGACTGGACCAGAAGACATGGTCTAGCCTCAGAAGCACATGGATCAGCAAGCTGTGGGGTTCATGCTATTTTAATATCTGACATAAGACAAGACAGACAAGTAGGAATTACCAACCGTCTATACCTATAGGGAGGAAATGTTACATACCTCAGTGGAATAGAAACCATGGGCTTGGGAATTGACTTGTTTCTGTTATCCTTTTAAATGAAGAAATGAGTTTAGAATATAACAGGAACTATCCAAAAAAATGAGGTGTATTTATAAGACGAACTTTAGGATTCCTTTATTCCATAATCCAAGTCAACAAATTTATGTACAGATAAAACCAAATTGTGAATTTTTAAAGATACATTTTATGAATTTTGAGCAAGAAAGTGATTATATTTTATTTTGTTTTAAATTTCAATAAGTGATTGAAGCAAAATAATAAAAAATAGCATAAGAAAACATAAAAAAATTTAGCCAATTACTTCTCACAATATTTGGCAGGCACTTTAAGCAAAGAGGGGCACACACAGACCACACATGTTTCTAAAGATAACAGAAAAAACAGAATATTACTTATGAATAATGATTTTTTGATATCCAAAATATTTTATTAGTAGAATGATACAAAAAATCTAACTGATGAATTATTAAAGAGAAAATATTTTTATCATTTTTACCTT
>RJWM01035378.1:0-18983 GCA_004363535.1 Dasyprocta punctata
AAGGGGGTGACAGTGCTGTTACAGCCAGGAGACCCTGACAGTTCAGCTGCTTGCAAGGCAGTGACATCAAGTCACTTCCACACTAAGGGGACTTTGGGGCTGGGGTGGAAACAGAGCCACACCCTCAAAGTCCAAGGGAAGCACAGTTTTCAGGTCCCCCTGCAGCCCTGGAATAGAACCGTGAGCTCATTTGTTCTTCCATATTTCTTACTATCCTGAACTTAATGATATATGGTTTAACATCAGACAACCCAACCAAGATGGATAAAATTTAAATGGATGCCAGGTAAAGATTAAGCAGATGACAGGTCCCAAAGCATGCAACCACCTTGGTATACTATACTGCTTATCCCAGGAAAACAGTCAAATTTAGTCACCCACCACCACATGTGTTGCTATCTAAGGTCAGAGGCAAGTGAGGAGGAGCTGCCCCTTCTCACCTCAACACTGTTCCATGCAGGGAATTCCCCTCCCTTCCCTGGTCAGCCTGTCCCTCTATGTCCCCCTCTGCACTGTTGCCTGACTTTGCCATCCCCTCCTAACCTGACATACAAGTGCAAGTCCCTCTGTCTCTGCCTGCCTCTCCTCTCCTCCGTCCTCTTTCTAGGACAGGTCCCCTGCTGCATGGCTCCCAATCTCCTCACTAAACTTGCACTCCCAATCTGTACCCACCTCTCTCCTGAGCTCAGGACACTGTGGGGACCGACTTGACACACAGCATGAATTGACTCTTGCAGTGTTATGGGAGGAACATAAACACCCCAAATTCTTCTCCATTCCCCACAGCCTGTCTACTCCACAATTAGAGAATCAGTTATGCTCAATTCAATTCCATGCCCATTCATTCAGCACCTGGCTCCATAGCAAAGACACACAGAGGAAAGGCCTGCCCTTAAAGGTGATGCCGGTCTGTCGCGTGAGTTACCCTTTCCCCTCATAGAGGAAAAGCAATCTAGCCACAGGATCAGTGACAGACTCTGCAAGAATTTTCCATATCAACATGGTGTAGTGGCCCCCACCTGTAATCCCAGCACTAGGAGGCTGAGGCAGGAGGCTCAAAGCTGGGCTGCACAGGGAGTCGCTGCCTCAGGAAAAAAACAAAGGAGTCTGTACCAGAGGAGAAGTTAGCACCCATGTTTGATCAGAGACAATGGAGAGTGATACTAATCCTGTCTCAAGAGCTGGTCAAAGAGAATAAATTTTTCAGGGCTCAAATAACTTCCAGTAGTATGGGAAAGCACCTCAAAAAACTTCCTCCAGTTAGACCCACTTACCTCTTGAAAGACACCTCCCCCTTGTTCTTTGGTTCAATGGCAACTGACCAACCAGAACAGTCTGTTGGAATTTAGAGCAACTTGTATCCCACAGCCAGATTTCAGAACAATTCTCTGCATAAACAAAATACACAAATGTCAGAAACTGAGACAAAAAATAAATGTTCAGCTAAAAGCAGCACGTGTTTGTCTGTGTGCATACATGGACACCACCAGGTAACAACCAAGACCAGAACCATGGGGTCCCCTCATTTTCTAGAGACTGAAGGTGGCAATGGCCTCCCTTCCATCTCTGTGCCTGCCTGTGGGCCAGGACCCGCTGCGCTCCAAGGGTCCATGTGGTGGAAAAGGGTCACTGTTTGCTACACTGGTCCCTCTGCACCTCCCCACACCTGCCTGAGCTGGCCTTGGCCCATGGTGGCTCCCTCCCTGCACCCCTTCCCTGGGAGTCCTCTCCCAACTCCCTAAGCCACTCACCCTCCTGTGCAGTGGGTCCTGCTGGAACAAAGGCACCCAGACTTCCCAGGCTGGAGCTTAGCTCTGCCACACCCTGATCCCCCAGGCCACACCTATGCTTCCCTGCCCCAAAGCCAGATGCCAGGCAGATTGAAATCTAAGAATGACCCATACCTTGCCTGCAAAGGATCTCTCCTTCCAGATTTCATGACATAAAAAACAAGAGTGACGAAAATTGTTGATACTACTGTAGTGAGAACAATGCAACTTACACTCTTGCAGGAAAACCAATATCAAACCGAATGGAAGACTCTTTGTACCAAGGAATCTAGAAGGCAACTTGTTTATCAGGCTAATGGGCTGATGGGAACAAATCCAAATCACCAGGCCAGGAGTCAGCTTTGCATTTACTTTATTTTTTTGCGGCGCCGGGGATCGAACTCACAATCTCGCACCTGCCAGGGCAGGCGTTTAAGCCACTGAGCCAAACTCCCGGCCCTGCATTTACTTTAAATACAGTTTGCAAGCAGAAAGTAGGAGGCTGATGGCAGCTTATTACATTAGTTACATGACTTGGATTAAGTCACATATTGTCAGACAAAGTAGTTCTAAATAGATTTACTTGAAAGGAATTATTTGCCACAGTGTAGGAACATCTTGGGGATGAGGGGAGGGGGCTGGAGCGGTGCAAGCAGAGTAAGGGTGTCCTTGATCGAGACACTTTGTTCCATAAAAAGACAGTGAAGTAAGCTGGAAACAACGCATTCTCTTTTAACTAAGTAAAATACAAGCTGGACACAGTTCAACTGGCCCAGCATATTATCAGAAGCAGTTGGACTCAGACTGTCAAGGCTGACTGAATTGAGCAGGTCCTTACAAGACAAGCAGCCAGGAGCATAGGCAGAGGCCATTATTTGATTTTTAACTTTCTGTAATGTATTTATAAATTTGCTATTCTATAACTGTGCCTTTACTATTTGTATAATTGTTCCCTTACATTACAAACTCCAGAAAACAAACCAACAGAAAAAAAAAAAACCCCACCCATGTATGTACAGGAACTTGATTTTAAGCAGACACTGCAGATGGAAGAATGGGATAGGGGAGAGAGGAACAATTATTCAATCAATGGTCCTGGGGTGATCTTGAGCATCCTTATTGCAAAACACTTTTGAGCTGATTAAAAACTTCACTGAAAAAGGCAACGCTATTAATGTTTTAGAAATCTCAAGAGAAGAAAATATTCTGTGGATGATGGAATAATGAATCAAGATAATACAAAATACAAGATAAATTTAATGAATCATTATTAATAACGTCTATTACACAGTAACAGATCCATGGGAGAATTTCTTCCAATGCTTGAAAAAGAAACTAAACCAGTTCATGTGCGCGCGCCTGAGCACACAGCCTGGAGACCAGGACAGAATCCTGGTCCCTTCCTTCAAGTCGGTGCTTCAGCCCCTGCCCTTCCTTCCCGTGTGGACCTGTAGGGCCACTGTCCCAGGGCACGCCTGGCCGTTCGCGGGGGAGGAAGTCACGCGACGCCCCTGCTCCTGCTGCCCAGCCTTACCCGCTGCTCACCGGGTCCACCACACCTTCGCAGGGCCAGGCCAGGTCTCTTCATGTCTTCAATGAAGACTTCTTCCTTAGTCTCCTCCTTTCCAGCTCCTTCACTCCAGTGGCCCTGGTTCCTTCCCTCATCCCTCTGCAGCATGAATGATAGCGACCCCTGCAGGAGGCCTCAGGTATGAAGAGACCCCCCACAGCCAGACCCCGCCCCCGGATTTACTCAGAGCCCCGCCCCCAGGAACGGTTCAGAGCCCCGCCCCCAGGAACTGCTCAGGGCTCTGCACCCAGTAACTGCTCAGGGCCTCGCCCCTCCCCTGTGTGCCCATCTGGGACACGCGCCAGACCTCTTGCACCTTTAGGTAAACCAAAGATGTTTTAGGTTGGAGCCAGCAGGAAATAACCGTCAGAAAAATCATGGAAAAAGTAAATGGAGTTCTAGAAAAACTAAAAAGCGACTGCTCCTCGGAAAAACCCCACAAAGAACCTGAAAGGGCACAGAGCAGGGAAAGACAGAATGCCATCAAATCTTGGCAATGGAACTTTGATTCCAAGTTTTGGTATCAAAAGAAGGGAAAATGGCATAATCACGTTAGAAAGTTTTGGCCGTTGAATAGTCAGCTATGCTTTGACACTGCAGTTCCACACAGACCTCATCTACCAAGATATTTACCATAATGTGTTTTTGGAGTGCTAGGGAGCAAACCCAGAAGGGCCTTGTGCATGCTGAACAAGTGCTCCTCCCCTGAGCTGCAGCTCTACATCTGCGCCCCAATCTTAGAATGCTGCCTTGCTATTTCAAAGCATTGGGATATGTCCCAGAACTTTAACCTTATGCCACTCCTTGTTTTTTATACAGTTTTAAAGTGTCTGTTCTTTATGGGATGAAACTCACAACCTCACACCTGCTAGATAGGTGCTTAAGCCACTGAGCCAAACTCCTGGCCCTGCTTTTTTTGAGGCAGGGTCGCACTATGTAGCTCAGGCCAGGCTTGAGCTCACTACGCTCCTCCTACCTCAGCTTGTGGAGCGCTGGGATTAAAGGCCTGGGCCAACACGACTGGCTATATGTTTATGGCATTTCAACATGGAACATGCCAATTTGAAAACTGAAGAACTTTGTTTTAAAGTGCTGGTGTGGGTGGGAGGACACCATGACCAAATGCATAACTGCTTCTTATTCTGCTTTTACAAGAAACCAAATGAAGATGGGTTATACTCTGCTTTTTGAAGGAAAATGACCAAGATGGGTTCCCCAAGTACTTCCAGGCTGAAACTCTTGCTGACCACTCAGCTGATCTTCACCATTCAGAATTCCCATGAAGCAATGAAGAACAACTATTGTGAAAGACCTTCTGGCTGATTCTGTGTTGAGAAGGTAGAGCCCAAGGATGTACTGAAGTCATGGCTGAACAAGAATGATCCACCATGGTTCCCTTGGTATGTGCCACCATTTCTAGGCTACCTTGACATTCTACTCTGTTCAATTAAGATTTTCATTTATTTCACAGTTTGCAGGGTAATTCTTTTTACTATGATTTTACTTCTTTTAGAAACATATTCCTAGCCGGGCGTGGTGGCGCACACCTTTAATCCCAGCACTCGGGAGGCTGAGGTAGGCGGAGCGTTGTGAGTTCGAGGCCGGCTTGGGCTACAACGCGAGCACAAGGCCGGCCTGAGCTACATAGTGCGACCCTGCCTCAAAAAACTAGGGCCGGGAGTTTGGCTCAGTGCCTTAAGCGCCTGCTCTGGCAGGCGCGAGGTTGTGAGTTCAATTCCTGGTGCCGAAAAAAAAAAAAAAAAAAAAAAAGAAACATATTCCTGACTCTACAATTAAAATGGATGGATGTCCAATGAATATGAATTACAAGGTTTACTTAGTTAAATCATACACACCTATGCTAGACCTCACCAATTATGGATCACTGTGCTCTCCTCCCAGAGGCTGAGTCTGGAGCCTTGGGGAGTGATGGAGCTGCACTGGGACCTGAGCTGCAATCCCTACACAAAGAGACCTCAGGCAGCACAGCCGAGGATCAGGGATGTGGCCCTGCATGCAGTGGGCTCAGGGAGCACATGGAAAGGAGGCACATGGAGAGGAGGCCTGGGCTCTAAAGATAGGGCTACATGGCACCTTGTGGTTCCTATGTCAATGTGAGCCTAGATGCAGGGACATGCACTCTGGCATTTGAGCCTATGGAGCTTCGACTCTGCCTGACAAGCACCAAGTGGGCACTGGGCTTTGTGCTAGGCAGGCACAGGTTATAAGGGGAGCACCTGTCACTTCCATTTGTCCTGAGTGGTGACTCTGACTACTCTTGCAGGCTCAGCTTCCACTAGGGCTGGGCTTGCAGGGAGATCAGCTCTAACAAGGCCCGTGTGGCCTGTGGGCTGAGCACTCAAAGCCAGACAACATGGGAGAGTGGAGTTGTTCCCAACATAGCCCACGGCCACCCTTAAGTGTGTGTAGGCTCCTAACAGGTCCTGGTATCAAGAGAGGTTTGACTTGGCTTCTGCCTCGACCACTTACTGTGCAGCCACCTGGTGTAGTGATATCTTGTTGATCCTCCCAGCTTCAGGTTGCTTACAGATGGAGAGGGGAAATCTCTTTGGATAATACAAGTTACAGTACTGCCTCAGGCATCTTCCCAGGACACTTAAGAGTAAATTAGAAAGCCTCAGGATACCTTCTTCTTTAGGGAATGCTTCCAGACACATGAGAGAAGCAGTCCTGTCAATTAAAGTGGTTTTCAACTGAGCTAAGTTAATGTTTTCATACTCCTCTCCTACCTTCACCTTTGTCCTATTCTGACCTGTGTCTTTCTCAAAGAACTTTGAAAGCAAAAGTTGTAAATTCTTCTAACTTCTAGCTCATCCGTGTAATGTATGTGTGCTATACTTTAGTTTGCTGAAGAGAGAACATTTAGATTTCTATTTTAGAAATTGTTAGAAATATTGCTAACAACGAATACTTTGGCATATAACATTTGTAGTTGTGGGTGTATTCTTAAAGGATAGGGTCCTGATGTGTAAAATCTTGGCAAAAAGGCCACAAACTTTTTGTGCGGGAGGTGATGGGGGTTGAACCCAGCTCTAGAGCTGTTCTGGCACTGTACCACTGGTCTGCACCCCTAGACTGCTGCTTGTGTTTTTATTTCATGAAACAGAATTACTTAGTGTGTGGTACTGTTACTGTTATTTTTTGCTTTTGTGAATCTGATAGACAAAATAATCTTACACCTGTATTCCCTGTACTCTTGAAGGTGGAGGGAGGAAGACTGGAATTTTTGGCCCAGTGTGAGCAATTTAGAAACTTCAAAATTCTAAAAGTGCTGGGAATGTAATTCAGTGTGAAGGGCTTGTGTTGAGTCTCAAGTGTTGCCGTACCGGTGCCGATCCAAAAGGAAGAGGCTCCTCACCAAGCAGCAGGAAGGCAATTGTTTATTATGGCGGTGGGTTGACTGAGATCATTCTCAAACTATCAGCCCCAAATTGCAGTCAGGCTACGGTTTATACAGGGTTTGTAAGCAGGAAGTACAGAAGCAGAGAGTGTGGGAGTTGAAGACAAGAGCCTTAGTCATCAGTTACTAAGCAGGAAACTCTTGGGACTGGTTGGCAGGAACAGGATGTATTTGTCGACTTGGGAAGTACAGACAGTGCAGCTCAGCACAGCCAGCCTTATCTTGGTTTTGTAGTTTTTGTACAAAATAAGTATATCTTGCAGCCTTGGTGCATTCATCAGGCAAGAGGAGCTTAAAGTTTAAATTTTCATTATAGTATCACACAAAAATGCTTTTTTGCTACTCCAACTTGTGCTTATCTTCATGACTGAGGTTAGGATTTTCTTTTTATCTCATAGCATGAAAAAATAAGGCCCAAATATTAGCTTGTTTACAACTCAAAGCCTAAAAATAAAAACAAGGCAAATTCTCTAACTCTAGGCTTATGATCAGCAACACCCCCAGTAGTTTTAAAGCTAAATTTCTCCATTATCATAAAGTACCTTTTTATTTCTAAACTCAACACATCATGGTTAAGGAGATTCCAGACAGGGAAATTCATCTTTTGATACCAGCCACACTATATATCACTTAAAGGTGATTCTGAGGCAGGTGTTCAAGACCTACAGAGTACTGGGACAAATGCTGCAAAAGAAATGGAAACCCTATGTCTAGCTGGGCATCACAACACATGCCTGTAATCCCAGTATTCTGGTAATCTGAGGCAGGATGATTGCAAGACTGAGCACAGCCTAGGCAACTTGGAGAGATCTTGTCTCTAAGGAAAAAGAAAAGAAAAAGAAAAAGAAAAGGTATGGGCATGTAACTCAGGTACTACAGCAGAACAAAATAAAACAAAAGTATCAAAACCATCCCTCACCCCCGAAACATCTACATCTAACCTTGGTGCTTCATGAGCTAAGAAGTAGCACAATATACCTAGAAAAAGATTCCAATTCACAGTACCAACTCTAAACTACCTTAAAAACGAAAAGAAAACCTATGGAAGGTGTATAAGACCCAAGTAGAAGACATTACAATGCTACTCATGAAAACTGTTTTTGGTTTAAGAAATTCTTTACATTAAGAGTGATGACGTCTATGTCTTCAAAAGAAAATTCAGTAGTTTTTCTAATGTTAAATTAAATTCTAGTAGTCCATGATGTGGAGGAAGGAAAGAGGGTGTAGAAGGTAAGGGGACATAAAAAGAAGTAAGATGTGTTAGGTACATGTACGAACTCTCAATGAGGAATGTGATCTTTATGTACTGCAAACATGTAGTAATAAAAATAAAAGAGGAAAAACTCCTTTCCATGAAACAAACACAGTAGAAAAAAAATCGAGCAACTGTTAAATAAAGAGAATTAGTTCAGTTTTTCAAACTCCATGTAATTATTAGGAAAATAAATGCAATTCAATATAGAAATGATTTATTAAATGTGAGCAGTTAGGATGAATAAAATCAATTTAGGTTTGGTGATTGTACTATATCTGCAATATAGATGAATTCAAAGCAGCATAGTCAAAGCTCTCGAACTCTTTCAGTGAAGAATCCTATTTAATTTTGCATAGATCTCTGTTTCCCACATGTTCTGTGATCATGGGTGATCTATGAATATCTTCCAGGACATGAGAAGTTGGAAAGCATACTTTGGAAGTTATATAGTATCCCTTAATTGAGATACACGGGATACAAATATTTGAGTGACATGCCAAAATCTCAACTTTTTAAGACAGTAAGAATCTGAGTACAGTAGTTGTTAAAATTCTGCTCTTTATCAGGTTGTCTTAGTTTTCTCTCATTGCTGAGACAAATACCCAACACCCAAAATCAAGGAAGTAAAGGTTTATTTAGGTCACAGTTTGTGGATGTTTTAGTCCATAATCAGCTGGTTCCAAGGCAGGGTGGCATGGCTGAGGGGCAACTGTTCATGATGGTGGAAGACAGCAAAAGCAAGAAGAGCAAAGGCAAAGGCAAGCCTCTTTTCCTCCCTTATATTGTAGGCAGGCTACCTGCCCTAGGGTGGGTGTAGCACTCACACCATCTCTGTGCCCTCCTCTTGCACAGGCTCAGGATGTTTACAAGCTGAGGACCCTGATGACTCACTTAGTTAAACTTCTAAACTCAGGCAGACACAATGAATCAACCATAAATCATCCTGAAGCATAAACAGCTGCCACAGGGCATGATCTCTACACCCAAGGATATAGAATTGCTGAGTTAATTAGTTAAGCTTCTAAACTCATATTGACACACTCTATCAACCCTTACACAGGTATTTCTAAATATTTGTCCTCATCTATAGCTTATCCTTTGTCTTCTCAGTTTCTTTGGACAGCATAAGTGGTGGTTGTCTTCTTGGTGAGCATCTGTGGGTTCTCTGCCTAAACAAAGGACATAGAATTTCTCTTATGCTTTTTTTCTTGGTTTCTTCTAGTTTCAGGTTGCCCAATTCTTTTTTAGTGCGATTTTATATATGTGTACAGTTTGTTACTTTTCCTGCATGGAGCCCATAATTTACATATAGTTTTACAGCCTGCCTTTCCCCCATCACTACCTTGCTATGTATTTTTATATCTGTTCAGTTCCTTCTTTTCAATAGCTTCACAGTTTTACATCAAAGAAATGCATCAAAATTTATTTAACTTTGCTTTCTGAATGGAGAGTTGTTTCCAGTTTTTTCCTAATGTAAAGAATGAACCAGGATTTATTTTAAAATTTAGATTGAATTTTAATTCCTACAAATTATTTCAAATAGGAGTAGTTCATCATAGTAGATATTGAGACCTACTTAAAATTTAAAAATTTTAATGTACAGTTCTGCTTTTCCTCATTTAAATATGTAGTGGAAGTGTTCAGGGGAAATTATGACATAAACATTTATTATTTAAAAATTTAAATAATCTGCTATTTTCTATCATAACTGTTTGATTTGCTCCCTTTTAGTTCACATTTTTATAAAAAGCATGTTTAGAAAGTTGTAATTGTTCTATTTTTTAAATTCCTCAGTTCGTAAGAATTATTTTATTTGACTTATTTCTCACCCCTGCACACTTTTCATGACTGAAATTTTTTTCAGGTACTGGGGTTTCTATTCAAGGTCTTTGCAGTGAGTTCCATCACCAGTCCTTTTTAAATTTTGTGATAAGGTTTCATTGACTGGGCTGGACTCAAATTCGCTCCTTCTTCAGCCTCCCAGAGATATCTAGGTTTGTGAAAGTCTACTTCTACAGTAGTGATTGCTGACTTTTTTCAAAATTAAATGCTATAACTTTGGAGGCAAACACTTTACTTTGTTTTTCCCCCCTTCTCCTCTTCTTTTTCCTCTTCCCCTCACAGTCCCCCTCTACTGTCACCTCCTTTTCCTTCTCCCAATGCTGTTTTATTTTTCCTTGACAAATTCAAGAGTCATGACCAAGTAGTTTCATCTGCTTTACTGGCTGATCAGAGAAATGCTGTTCGTGTCATCAAACCATTATCTAAAGCCTGTAAGATTTTGTAAATTGTTTGTAAGTTTGTTTGTTGTGATGTCACATTTCTATAATCCCTGCACTCAGATCACTGAGGCAGATAGATTGGCAAGTTCAAGGCCAGCCTAGCCTACATAGCAAGACCTTGTCTAAAGTCAGTGAAAGGAAAACAAAAATTTCTTATGTTGGGCATTAATTATTTTAATAACATTTCTGCTTTTTATGCGCAGAAATGCCATTTGTAAGTGGGTAGCCAAGGTATAGGTATTTTATTCATATTTTAAAATCAGATTGGTAAGTCTGTCTCAATTATTTTTCCTCCTTTATTTCATAATTTTCTTGTCTGTCTGTTTTCCTTTCCTTTTTATTTATTTATTTATTTTGAGACCATGTCATTACACAGCTCAGGTTGACCTTAAACTCACTATATAGCCCAGACTAGTCCTGAACTGACAGCCATCCTCCTGCTTCAGCCTCCTGAGAACTAGGATTATGGAAATGTTCTACCATCCCAGGCTTTCTTAATCTTCTTCTTCTTCTTCTTCTTCTTCTTCTTCTTCTTCTTCTTCTTCTTCTTCTCCTTCTCCTTCTCCTTCTCCTTCTTCCTCTTCTTCTTCTTCTTTTCTAATTCTATGTTAAAGAGAAAAACAGATAAATAGTGAAAGTGAATTTCAAAACAGAGTAGTAGGACAGTTACAAGACTTGACACATTGCATATTGTTGTCTTGTAGTAATTAGAGTACAGGACATAGGAGTATCTTGTCTCAATATTAGCACAAAACATCTTTTCAAAGAACAAAGTCTAGCTGTGTAACTACTTTAACTATCTTTAATATACATGTACTTTTTTCTTTGACCAATTCTTTCTTTCTTCTATCAGTTTGTCTTTTCTTTTGAGCAGTTTCTTCCCAATTGAAAATATCTATTGTACATGTTTTATTTTAAAGAGAAAAAAGTAAGTTGCAAACAAACCTAAAAAACAACAGCAGAAGCAAAATGACAACATCAACAACAGCAACAACAAAACAATAGCTCTATAGGTTTTCAAAACAAGATGATAGGAATTTAACAATGATTGTTAGACTGCATATTGTTATCTTCAGAATAGTTGCTGAGGTTACCAGATACAGGAATAAAACAAAACAGTAAAATGGATCAAAATATTGGATTTCAAAAACAAGACACAAGGAAATCCCCCAGTTTCCACAGTGTACACTGCCATCCTCCAAATAGATGCCCAGACCACCAGCCCCAGGCCTGCAAAGTCAACCAAAGCACACAAGCATCCAGCTACCCCTTTCATCTCAGTCGCTGTCATCTCACTGAATCCTCAGAATCAGCCAGTTGTTTATGGGGGTTGGGGAGATGCTCTTCTGGTTTCCCAGCCTGCCAATCGACTGCT
Source organism: Dasyprocta punctata (assembly GCA_004363535.1). Classification (NCBI taxonomy): domain Eukaryota; kingdom Metazoa; phylum Chordata; class Mammalia; order Rodentia; family Dasyproctidae; genus Dasyprocta; species Dasyprocta punctata. Next base: position 11,673 of record RJWM01035378.1, read on the forward strand.
TCAAGAGAGTGTGTGCTATGTCTTCTTGCTGAGTCTTCTCTGGATCCCCATGGCAGAGCCTGGTTCACAGGAAAGGCATGCTATGTCTTCGTGCTGAGTCTCCTCCCAATCCCCATGGCCTCCCTAATCTTCCTGAGCTTTTACTTAATTGGCTTTAGAGTGAGCATCATTAGTTTCAAAAATATTGGCATCTTAAAATTATTAAGCTTTTACTCTCAGATGTCATTTCAGTAATACTTTTTGGACACTAGGTGCAGGTCATTGTGCTAAGCAGTAAGTTAGACATGAAAACAAGGTGAAGTAATTGCTAATTAAATAGTCAACATCTGGCTTTAATTTGGCCAAATGGATGGTTTGATATCTATTTATATGTGGAATACACATTATATCAGTTGTTTAGTCTTGTCATTTTTTAGGGAAATAAACTGCCCAAATACAGTGAAGTGTTAAATCTGGTACTTTTCAGACAAAGGTCATATCCTATTTTTAGTTTTTCCAATTTCTTTTTAAAGAATTTTAAAATCTGCATCTTTAGTTTTAATTAAGTGTGCATTGCTAGTTTTACAAGTTTACCTGTCACTGAACCTGTCACATTTTAATTGCTCATTGCACAATTACATCACAAGATCACTCACTGGTACCTCAAGTTCAAAATGTTGCCAGTTAATTTACCTCTGTTGTTAACCAATCGTTTTACTAAACCCTCTTTGTTGCCTTTAACTGCCTTTTGCCCTGAGTTCTTCCTGGGGGAATGACACTTTTCCTTTCGAGCAAGAAACTGGAGGATCCATGCTCAACTCATTACTCTCTTTAACCCACTCTGCTGCATAGCTCAAAAAGCAATCAGCATGCATGGTTTTCTCTGTCCTTTGTTGGCCTCAGATGTGGCTCTCAAGCTTCATCACTCAAACTATTTCCATAGCCTTTGGCTGTGTAACAGATTACTTCACAATTGAGTGAGTATGAAAATATTTATAACCTCACCATGTCTGTGCTTAGGAATTGAGGAATAAACTCAGCTAGATGGGCTCAAGGTCTCCTGTGAGGCTGGAAGAAAAAAAACAGCAGGACTTGACAGGTTGATGGGGCTGGAGAATCTGGTTGTAAGACATCTCTTTCATGTTTCTACTGGCAGAGGCTGCAGATCCTCACCATGTAGCACCCTCTGCAGGGCTGCTTGGGCATCTTCGGGGTGGGACAGTTTGCTCCAGGGCCTGTGCTCCTAGAGACAGAGCTCAGAGAGGAAGGCACGATGCTTGTCATGATTCAGTCTCAGGCAACTGCATAGCTTCATTTCCTCCTTATTCTAGTTGTCAAAAGTGAGTAACTTCAGCCTGCACTTAAAGGGGAGAATTAGGTTCCACCTTTTGTAGGAAGCTGTATTCAAGAGTTTTGGACACAGTTTAAAACTACCACAACCTCCAACCTGTACCTTTTGCTTTGTTCTTTAAGTCACTTACCTACTTTATGCATTTTACCACCTCAGGATAGGGTGAAATCCAAATTTCTTTGGGCAAACCATATAAGCTTTCAAAGGACCTGAATACTCCTCAACTGAATGTTCATAATTTTCTTCCTCTTCCCAAACCATGTGTCTTGGTTACTTTTCACTCATTTCTGAGACAAAACACCTGACACCCAAAATTAGGGAAGGAAAGGTTTACTTAGCTTACAGTTTTTGGAGGTTTCAGTCCACAATCAGCTGGCTCCAAGGCAGGGTGGCATGGCACAGGAACAACACTTCAAGGCAGCAGTTGAGCAAAAGCAGCCAGAGTAAAAGGGGGAAGAGCAAGCCTTTTCTCCTCCTTTATATAGTACACAGGCCCCCTCTCCCCCGACAGGGTGTGTGTAGCGTCCACAAATCCCCTTGCCTTCCTTTGCACAGGATGAGGCTGTTTACAAAGTAAGACCCCTGGCTCCCTGCTGAGTCTCTCAACTAAACTTCTGACTGTCTCAAATTGACACAATGAACAGGTAACTGTTTGTACTTTACACCCTGGGATGTAGAGCTGCTGCCATATTTAATTAAGCTTCTAGACTTCTCAAGTTGACACAATGTATAAAGCATAACACCATGTAACCTTCACTGATTAGCTGTTAAGCCAGCGAAGCCTCAGGTGTGAAAACAGTTTGTTCAGTGGCTACAAGGCCAGCATGGGGCTGGTTCTGGGCTGGGTTACTAGGAGAATAAATAAATCAAGACAGATGTGTATCTTGTCATTGCTTTTTCTATATGGGTCACCATTTTACCTTCATATAGTTTCTTCTAATATCTTTCCATCATGGCTTTGACAGCTTTTATGTTATCATGCCTTTTTTGTTTGTTTGTTTGCTTTTTAGCTTTTTAGTATATGGGTGTAATACATAATGTTTACAGTCCTTGTGAGAAGTTGGTGTACAGCAGCAAACAGAAACTCTGAAACATCACCCAGGGCCTGGAGGCAGATTTACTTAACATCCATGGGTTTGACAGGGAATCAATCCTCAAAATGTCAGGCCCTGATCCCTGGTAAGACTTTTACAGGTTTTATAAGTGAGAAGTACAGAAGCAGAGTATTTGGCAGTTATTGATTCTCTGGCCTAAAAGAAAACTACATCATATACATTGCATACTAAGTTCAAATTCCAGGCAAGCTTGGAGCTATGGGATACGAGTGCTTGAGATAATGTAGGAGTTCAAAAAACAGTCAGTTAGATAAGGGAAATATGTACCTGGCTTTGGTGGAAGGCAGGAGACAAATCTGTTCAGGGGAGTAGAAATTTAACTCTAAAACATTAACTCTATTTTCTGCATTAGGTACGTGTGCCCAACACATCTTCATTCCTTGTTTCATCTCCTTTCCCTTCCATTGCTCCCCTTTCCATCCATCTCTTGATAACCTTTTTGTGTGTTCATGTGCACACCGTCACAGAACATGATGTTTGCATTCCTTTTGTGGAGTTGATGCATGTATGTAGCACATCCCAGTTCCTTTTTTCCATCCCTTCTCCCTCCCTTCCCTCATGCTTCCCTCCATCTCTTGATTCCCTTCTCCTTTCATAGTGCTCTATCACCATATTTTCTATTATCTTTTATTTTGTTCTTTGTTTTTACTCTGAATTTATGATGTAAGGACAGCCATATGATATTTAAACCTGCGTGTCTGATTTATTTCTAATGTGATGGTTTTAATGCACATCCATTTTCCTACAAGTGATTTAAGGGTATCTTTTTTTGTGACAGAGTAGTACTCCATGGTGTATAAAAATATTTTCTTTATTTATTTATGTGTTTATGAGATGCTTCCAAGATTTAACTATTATGAGCTGTGCTGCTATAAACATGTGTATCCATGCAGCATTGTAACATAAGGTTTTAACTCTTTTGGGAATATATCCAGAAAGGAAATAGCAGGGTCAAATAGAATTTTTAGTTTTTGATTTTTGAAGACTCTTCATATTGATCTCCATAGCTGTTGGACAAATTTACATTCCCACTAACAGTGTAGAGGGGGATCCTTTTTCCCTACTGCACCCCATCCTACAGCCTCTCCAGTATTTGTTATTACTTGGTTTCTCATGATGGCCATTCTTTCTGGGGTAAGTGTTGTTTTTATTTGCATTTCTCTGTTGCCAGTGATGTTGAACATTTACTCATGCATTTATTGTTCATTTTTACTTCTTTTGTAAAGTGTCTATTCATTTCATCTCCCTATTTTTATTGGATGCTTTGCTTTGATGAATTTAATTTTTTTTGCATTCTTTATATATTCTAGATGAGTCCTCTATCTGAGGAATGGTTGGCCAAAAATCTCTTCTCACCCTGTAGGTTGTCTTTTCAATTTGTTGGTTGTTTCTTTTGCTGTGCAGAAGCTTTTTAATTCAATGTGATACCATTTGTTGTTTCCCAGAACTCTTTCTTGTGCCAGGAGGATTCTGTTCAGAAAGTCCTTACCTATGTCTATGACTTCAAGAGTTTTACTTGACTTGTCTTGTAGAAGGTTAAGTGTTTCTGTCTTAGTAGTTTGTTCTTTGATCCATTCTGCATTTAGATTAGTATGTGGTGACAGATGAGTATAGATTCAGCCTTTTGCATGTGGATAGCCAGTTTTCCCAACACCATTAATTCAAGAGGCTATCTTTCTGCCAGTGTGTGTTTTGACCATTTTGTCCAAGATGAAATAGTTGGAGGCACTTGGGATTGTTTCTGCATCCTCTGTTCTGTTCCATTGACCCTCATGTCTATTTTTGTGCTGGTACCATGCTGTTTTTTCACAGTAGCTTTGTAAGATAACTTCAAGTCTGGGATGGTGATGTGTCCCACTTTGCTTTTTTCACCCTGGATTCCTTATGCTATTCCATATGAATTTTAGGATTGTTTAGTCCAGTTCTTTGAAGATTTCTGTTGGAATTTTCCTTGTACATCAACTCTGGAAGAATGACCATTTTGACTACATTGGTTCTACTTATCCAGGAAAGGGAATAGCCCTCCATTTTATGATGTCTTCATTTCCCTTTTTCAGAGTACTTTAGTTTTCATTGTAGAGGTCTTTCACTTTCTTAGTTAGGTTCCTTCCTAAGTATTACATTTTCTTGATGCTATTATGAATGCTTTTACCTTAATTTCTTTCCTGGTAGGTTCATTATTACTATACAGGAATGCTATTGATTTTTGTGGGTTGGTTTTGCTTTCTACCACATTACTAATTTTTTTTTGGTACTAGGAATTGAACTCAGAGCATCACACTTGCCAGGCAGGCACTGTGCTACTAGCTATATCTCCAGCCCACACATTATTAATTTGATTATTAATTCTAAGAGTCTTTTGGTGGATTTTTGGGTTTTCTATGTACAGGATCATGTCATCTAGAAATACTGATAGTTTGAATTCTTCCTTTTCTTCTCTGTTTCCCCCCAAATAAGATCTAGCTGGAAAATAATTAGCCTGGAAAATAAGAGATAAAAATGCCAGCCCCTCTGGGCCTGGTAGTGCAGGCCTATAATCCTAGCACTGGGGAGGCTGAGGCAGGAGGATTACCATGAGTTCAAAGCTAGCCTAGACTACATAGTCCAAGGTGAGCCTGCACTACAAAGTGAAACTCTGTCTCAAAAAAGAAAAAAAAATGACAGTCCAAATCAGCCTGTACTTACCTTGACTGCTATTGAACAAGAACCAAGTGATGGCAAGAACAAAGTAAGGTAAAGATGGGCTGCTTGGGGAGACATTTTTGATCTCTAGTTTTCAAGGCTGATTATTTTTTGGCTAGGTCTTATTTTCAGGGAAAAAAGGTATATGTATCCGTTTCATTTCTTTTTCTTGCCTGACTGATCTTGCTAATGTTTCGAGTAGTATGTTACACAGGAGTGGTGATAGAGGACATCCTTGTCTTGTTCTTGATTTTAAAGGAAAGTTTCAGTTTTCCCTCATTTAATATGTGGCAATAGGTTTGTCTTAAATGACTTTTTTTTTTTTTTTTGGTTCCAGGAATTGAACTCAGAACCTTTTGCTTGCTAGGCAGGCACTTGTGCCACTGAGCTATATCCCCGGCCATCATAAATGGCTTTTATTAGATTGAGATGATTTCCTTATATACCTGTTTTCTTTAGCGCTTTTATCATGAATGGATGTTGGATATTATTAGAGGTTTGGGCTCCATCTATTAAGATGATCATGTGATTTTTTTTTTACCTTGATTCTATTTGTGTGATGTACTACATTTATTGATTTGCATATGTTAAACCATCCTCAGATCCCTGGAATGTAGCCTGCTTGGTCATGATCTATCACATTTTTGAAGATTTGTCGCATTTTGTTTGCCACTATTTTTTAAAAATGATTTTTGCTTCTAAGTGCATTACAACAATTGTCTTATAGTTCTCTATTTGGTTGGACCCTTGTCTGGTTTTGGAATCATGGTAATAATAGCTTCTGGAAATAACTTTAGGGACACTTTCCATCTCAGTTTCATTAAAAAGCATGAGAAGTACTGATGTTAGATCTTCCCTGATGTTTTTGTAGAATTCAGCTGCAATTAATCAGGTCATGTGCTTTCCTTAGTTGGGAATTTTAAAATTACTGTTTCGATTTCATTTCTTATTATTGGATTGTTCAAGATTTTTAAGTTTTCTTGATTCAAATTTGGCAATTCATAAGTGTTTTGGTTTATACATTGTGTCACCTTGAGATGTCTAGAAGCTTAATTAAGTAACTCAGCAGCTCTACATCCTGGGGTATAGAGCACAAGCAGTTACCTGTTCATTGTTACAATTTGAGAAGGTCAGAAGTTTAACTGAGCGACTCAGCAGGGAGCCAGGGTTCTTACTTTGTAAATAGCCTCATCCTGTGCAAAGGAAGGCAAGGAGATTTGTGAATGCTACACCCATCCTGGGGCAGGGTGTCCTCTGTACAATATAAGGGAGAAAAAGAGGGTTGCTCTTGCCCCCTTTTTGGTTCTGGCTGCTTTAAATCAGCTGCTGCCTTGAAGTGTTGCACAGGCGCCATGCTGCCCTGACTTAGAGCCAGCTGATTATGGACTGAAACCTACAAAAAGTGTAAGATAAATAAACCTGTCCTTCCTTCATTTTGGGTGTCAAGTATTTTGTCTCAGCAAGGAGTGAAAAGAAACCAAGACAATAAATATCTAGGAATCTCTCCAGTTCTTCTGAGCTCTCCAGTTTTTTGGCATGTATGTTTGTGAAGTAGTTTTTAATAATTTTCTGTATTTCAGCAGTGTCCGTTGTGATTTCACTTTTTAAATTTATAATTGCATTAATCTGTGCCTTTTCTTTCCCTGTTTTGGTAAGATTGACTAAGGATTTGTCTATTTATTATTTCCAAGAACTAGCTCTTTGATTCATTGATTCATATAAATAATGTTAGCCTCCATTTAATTAATTTCTGCTGTGATTTTTATGTTTTTCTTCCCATATAAGCTTCAGGTATGGATTGTTCTTGTTTTTCTAAGCACTTAAGATGCATGATAGTGTATTTATTTGGGCTCATTCCATTTTTCTGATGTGGGCATTCACCACAGCAAGCATTCCTCATAGGACTGCTTTCAATGTGTCCCATAATTGTTCCCTCTCTGCCCGTTCCCCTCCCAATTGTCTTTGCTCTTTAATACTCATATGACTGGATCAATCTTGCATGTCTATATCTGTTAATGTAAGAAACCATTTTAAAGATAACGATGCGCAAATTGCAACCATTGTCAAGCTTCTATCTTCCGGCTTTGTAAACCTGCAATGTTGTGTATTTACGCTAGTTGTTTGCTTGTCTCCTTTGCTTGTTGTTTTTACTATATATGTCTTTTTTTTTGTCGTTGTTGTTGT
>RJWM01035379.1:0-18990 GCA_004363535.1 Dasyprocta punctata
CTACTCCAACTGAGCAGCTCAGCCATCCATTCCAAAGACACCCCACTTTCCCATTTGGGGGGGCTCCTTCTAACTTCAAGCTCCACAAGGAGTATAAAAAGAGCCACGACGCGGAACCAAAGAGAGAGGAAATAGTTGGGGACAATAAGGGGTAGGGCCGACATTTACGTGGCCTCAACCACCGACCTGCTAGGTGCTCAGCCAACACAGTCTGGGGAGACACGCCCCCCTCCTGCCTTCACCCCCGCCCCGCCCCGCCCCGCCCCGCAGTTGGCCCCGCCCCGCAGCTGGCCCCGCCCATCGGCGCCCGCCCAGTCTCCGTCCCCGCCCGCCAGGAGAAGCGCCCTCCCGCCGCCCGCCGCCCGCCGCCCGCCGGCATGTCTGCGCTGCTGCTTAGACGCTGCGTTCCGCGCCCCGTCCCGAGGGTCGCCCTGCGGCCGCCGCGGCTGGTAGCCTTGCTGGCGCTCTGCCTTGTGGTCTGGGCTGAGTGTCCCTGCCGGGACCCTGCGCTCTGCCGCCCGATCCAGCACCGCCCCGACTTCGAGGTCAGAGCTTCTCCCTTGCCGCTGTGGGTCTGATCCTCAAGGCTGGGAGAGAAGTTAGAGTGGACGGAGCCCTCGAGAGGCGATGGGACACTAACACCAAGAGTGACCACTTGCCGAGGGCCTTCCTGTTTACAGAGTTCCTTCACTTTGCAGCTGTGGAAACTGCCGGCGCGGAGAGGTTGAGTAACTCCTCCCACGCCTGCGGGGCTGAAGTGCCCGGCTCTGCGGGCGCGGTTCAAACCCACATCTCCCTCCGAAGGCCAGCTCCTGCCTTTCCCCGGCCCGGCCTCCTCTCCCGGAGCAGCCTGGGTGGAAAACCCCAAGACGGGGGGATAATTCATTTCTTGGTTTCAGCGAATGAGGATTTTATGTGGAAGAGATAGAGAATGTTTTCCTTACCTCTTGAAAAGTGTAACTATTTTAGCCCTTTCCTTTATGGCGCCTCAGAACCAAGAAGGGTGGAAAAAATAGGTCTTTCAGTAAATTTCCCTTCTACCCAAACTAGCTGTTTATAGGGCTTCTGGCAACTTAACCAAAACACCCCTTCTGAAGCTGTATTAAAAGCCGCTTATTACTGAAAGGTTTTGAGCTGGGAGCAGTGGCTCCATGCAGGCAGGATGGCATGCAACTGGGCATCTGTGACCCCACATTCCTGCAGGCACAGGGTGGTCAGGGTGGCTGCAGCGTTATCCTGTTGAACTCGAAGTGGGTCAGGACTAAAATCAGTCAGGCTGGTAGCACACAGGTCCAGATTAGCTGTCTGGTGCTCACATGATACTGGACAGAGTCGGAGCTGAGGGGTGTTTTTTGTTTGTTTTTGACTTTTTTGAGACAGGGTTTCACTCTGCAGTTCAGCCTGGCCTTGAACTGACTCTGTAGCTCAAGCTGGCCTCGAATTTGCAGCAATCCTCCTGCCTTCTGTGTGCTGGAATTACAGGCATGTGCCACTATCCCCAGCCTGGGAGGTCAGGTTTAGTCCAAAGAACAATTCTTTTGTAGAAATAGGACCAATTTCTAGCTCTTAATGTAATAAATTAATTTGGAGGCAGGGCTCATAAGTATATATACACTGTTTAGGAGAAAAAATGAAAGTGGTGAAAATTCTGACCCTGCCAAGTCTTTAAAAATTTTAGAACAATAAGTTTATCTGAGGGAAGAACAATTCATGATAATCAATCAAACTCATAAACAACTCAATAGAGATACGAAAGGTGAGTTGTAGGCTTCTATATATTGAACACTACAGCAAATCAATTGATTAACTCTGGTTAGGTGTTTGCCTCATTTGGGTAAGACCTGGAGGAAAGTCCCTGCTAGGTTGGTTGGTGGTTTCTGCTTATCTGAGTTTTGTCTTACTATTTACACTGGCTTGCACTTTGGTTAAGTGAAAATCTAAGGCACTGGAGCTGTTTCAACCTAATGGTCTCTCAAATTTGTTTTTAACTGAAAGATTTATTGTAGCACCCAATATTTGGTAAATGAGGTAATATTTGTGGACATTTTGAAAAATACAATGTGGGGAAATTATGCTTATTTTCATATGGTCACATTAAGTAAGACCTTTACTAACTTCTTCTGTATTTTTTCAAATATATCATAAATTCTGGGGATTGAGCCCAAGGCCTCATGCATACTAAGAAGCCACATTACTACTAATCTGCACTGCCAGCTCCTTCCCTTGTGTTTTCAATTGGATCTCACAAGCACTCGTTAACTTTTTTAAAATCGTTTAGTCTTAATTATTGGAATTAAAATCCATATAGTTTGATAAAAATATGAGTCCAAAGATTCATAGGCCATTCAATTCGTATTCTTTAATTTTTATTATTTACTTATTTATGAGACAGGGTTTGGCTAAATGGCTAAGTTGCCCAGCTGGGCTTAAATTTGTGATTTTTCTGTCTTAGCTTCCCAGAGTGCTGGAATTACAGATGAGTGCCATGGCACATCGAATTTTTATTATTTCACTGAGAAGTTGAAGTTTAAAAAGTGAAACAAAAGGGAAGAGACTGAAAAAGCCAAGAAACGTTTGAGTTTTTAGTATACCTACTGCTCCTCCCCATCCAGTCTCCTCAGAGTAGCCCAACGATTTAAACTCCAATGGATATCCACTATCCAAAGATAAGATTCAAAGTCCTTTGTGGGGTACAAAGTTCTTCTTCAGTTACTAGCTTACCTTAACTCCTTTTGTGTGATTCCACAAAGTTTCAGGATATCTGTGCCATAGCTTCTTTCAGTCCCAGAATCAGAATTCTCCTGAGGTTTAGGGACCTTTGAGCTTTTTGTTCCCTTCTCTGAGAATGTGCTGTTTTGCCCATTGGTACCCCTCCTCCACTGTCATTATACAGATTTCATTCATCCCTATGGCATGGTCCTCAGGGAAATTTTCCTGCCCCACCTTCTGACCAGGTCTCCATGGCACCCTGCATTTCCTTGCAACCTTTACTACTATTGCAATTAATAACTCCTTAATGGACTTGGCCTCTCTGTCAACTGCTATGTCCCTAGTGCCTGGCAAAATACCCTCCCGAGAAGAATGTGATGGTCATGCCTAAAATCACAGCTATGAGACTGTGGGAGGGGCGCCAGTTACAGACCAACCTGGCTAACTGCAACGTTCTGCCTCAAAAACAACAGCCGTACCCCGCCATTAAAAAAAACAAAAACAAAAACATACCAAAGGGTTGGGGATGTAGCTTGGTGCTCCCTGGATTCAATCCCAGTACAAAGAAGAAGGGAAAGGAGAGAGGGAGGGAGGGAAGGAAGACAGAAAAAAGAATCTTGAACCTCCCCTATACTTTACTGAAATTCTATAAATAGTTTCTGAATCTATTGATTAGTACCTTGGAATAAAAGAAACCTGATCATGAGACTGCTGTTTGACTTAAGTAAGAAGGCAACACCACTAACAAGCACTCACAGTACCTAAGTATCTAAGGCTCCATCTGCAGCAGCCAGAAGCTGTTACCAGACTCATTTCTCTTGCCTTGCTCATTCAGTCAGTCACAAAGTCCTGTTAATGTTGCCTCCCTAGAATGTCCCAGATCTGTTCCTTACCTCACTTAACTGAATGCTCCATAGTTTTAGTTGAGGTTGCCATCATCTCTTGCCTGGATTCATCCAGCAGCTTCCCTGTTCTTCCAGTTTGGGGCCCTCTTTAATCCATTTCCCACTTCAGCTGAAGGGATTTTTCTAAGATGTACACCTTCTTTTAAAAAAGTTTTTATTTTCTCTGCTTCCTTCAGGATATAAGACTAACTTCTCAACAGGTCTTACAAGGTTCATAACCACTACTTACCCCTCCCAGGCTTTTCTCTATGCTCTCTAAATTCTAGGCATCAGCCATCCACACCAAGTATTCAATTACACAACCACCACATTCTCTCTGCCTCTAGGCCTTGGCATTTTCCCATTGTTTCTTCCTGGCCCAGTCAATAATCCTTGCCATCAATTACATTTGGACCCCCATGTCTTCCACCCTTGTGCTGTCAGAGCCTGCATGGTCAGCATGATATTCTTAGTTTACGTGGTACTTATCCTGATTGTTCTGCAGGTCTTTGTATTTGATGTTGGGCAGAAAACTTGGAAATCTTATGACTGGTCAGTGATTACAACAGTGGCAGCTTTTGGAAAATATGACTCAGAACTCATGTGCTACGCTCATTCGAAAGGAGTCAGAGTAGTGCTAAAAGGTATTTTTTTTTTTTACCAGTTGCATGCATTTAGTTAATTGGTAAGTTTACTTGTATCATTTGCTATAGTCATGATTTTTAAAAGATTTCTTTATGTTCATCTGTTTTTTAATCTTAAATTAATTTTCATTAAATTAATTTCATAAATCAAGATATTTTTTGAAAGATTATATAAACCATTTTATGATTACAAGCACAATATGACTGGCTAATTAGCAAACTGACCTTTAGTTAGTTCACAATTTCTACCTTTAATTTGAGAATGATCTTATTTTATCTATGTTGGTAATTTTAGAGATTAGTAGGCAATGGCTATTATTTTGGTATATTAATTCTCTATTTGGGGGTTAGGGACTTAGTGTTCCAAAATAATGAAATATTTTGAAGACATTTTGATCTCTTTGAAAGTGGGTTTGTAAAACAAATGGTATTTAACTATAAAAAGCATATAGGTACGAAAGGTATCTATTTCTTCCATAGGAGATGTACCCTTAAAGGACGTCATTGATCCTAGTTTCAGAGCATCCTGGATAGCACAGAAACTTCACTTGGCCAAAACACAATATATGGATGGAATTAATATTGACATAGAGCAGGAAGTTAATTGTTCATCGCCTGAATACAATGCATTAACAGCTTTGGTCAAAGAAACCACAGAGTCTTTCCATCATGAGATTGAGGGATCACAGGTAAAAACATTCATTTTTTTCTTGGAAATTTTATATTTTCTCCATCAAAATGGTTTCGTGAAGGTATACAGTCTTAGTTTTATAGTATTGCAAGATGAAAGAATTTCAGGACATACTTCCTAAACATATTTTATAAATTTTAATGTTATTAAGAAATTTTGAGATGTGAAATTTGTTTTATATTCACATCACAATACAACCCTGAGATTACTTCACTGACTTGCCTTGCAGCAGGGATACAGTGTTAGGCAGTGAAGCAGGAAGTATCATGGAGGGCCTGATTTTCACCCATCAGGACAGAAATAACTCTTGCCTAAGAGCAGAGGTAATTCTGGGGAAGTGTCACACTTACTCCATGGTCACTAAATTGCTTAGAGAGCACCCAAGATCCAGTAAAGCTCAAAGGACTGATTTGTAGAACTTATTAGAGCTATGACAGACACAGACAGTGTGCTTCCCCATTGCCATAGTGAGCCTGATTACAGTGCCAGGCATCTTGCCAGGCACTGTGCAGTAACAAAGGGTAGTGTGGCTCCAGATCACTAGTCTTAAATCTGGCCACATACCAAGATGACGGGGGAGGGGGGTCTCAGAAAGAATACAAACGTACATGTGCATACACATAGTCACCGAGGACTCACTCCAAAAAATTATTCAGAAGGTTTTTGATGAACCTAGAATTCATAATTTTAAAATATTTATAGATGATTATAATTAAGAACTACTAAGTTAGACAGTGAGTTTTTTGAAAGTTGGGACTAGATCCTTAATGTCTAATGTGATGTTTAAAAATTATTTACTGAGTATGTGAATGATGCCTTTAAAGAATTTTAAATATGGTTAAATAGGGGACACACACACACACATACACATAAACACGCACAGACCCTCTAAACTTTCCATGGGGAGCTTGGTTCTAAGACCCCATGTGGATACCAAAATCTGTAGATGTTCAAGTCCTGTACATGAAATGGCAAAGTATGCATGACCTTCTGTATACTCTAGATTACTTATAATACCTAATACAATGTAAATGTAAATATAATATAATACCTAATACAATGTAAATGTTGTATACATAGTTTTTATGCTGTTTAAAGAATAAAGACAAGAAAAGTATGCACATGCTAAGTACAGGCACAGTTTTAAAAACATTTTTATCTAGATATATTATATCTAAGGTTGATGAATGTAATACTCATTCCAAGATGGAGCTATTATAAATACAACCAGTAATTCCTAAACCTGTCTCAGAATCACCTGGAAGCATTCGTTTAAAGTTTCTCAAAATTGATTCAGTAGGTCTGGGATACAGCATAGGGAACTACAATTTTACCAAGTCCTCTAGGTGATTCTGTTATAGTTGGCCATTGTGAATATGAGAATCATTGATAAAATAATGATGAGAGGACTCATCCATATTGTTTTTATAAACAATACCATAAATCCATAAAACTATAAATCTGTATGGTTTTATGTAAGTAGGGAAGGTTTGTCAGTATGGAATGCAACTTTTCAGATGAGTATAGTGTAGAAAAGAATAGCAAATACCTGGCATACTGGCTACCATACTCCTTTCCTCCTTATAAGTTTTGGTTTCAGGAAATTTTCCTTCATTCTCTTGGTAGCTGCTACTAATAGGTTAGATATGGTATGTGGGAAACAATTTGCAGGCCCTCATTGAGCTATAGTGAAAGGACAAGGTCAATGAAACTGGGCAAAAACCCTATATAGAAATACTGTATCTATTTTCAGCCAGTTGTACTAGTACATGCTTACAATCCCAGCACTCTGAGAGGCTGAGGCAGGAAGTTGTAAGTTTGAGCCTAGTTAGGAGGACTTAGCAATTTAGCAAGACCCTATCTCAGAATAAAAAATAAAAAAAGAAAAAAAGGGCTGGGGATATAGCCTAGGGTGATATCTGTGGATTCACTCTCTAGGGCCACAAAAAGAACAACAAAACCTAAAAGAGTATCCATTTTCTGGTTTGAAAGGTGAGTCGAATAATTTGGGCTATTATGTCAGATTTATATAAGGTGAATAAGTAGGAGGTATGGTTGGAAAACTAGTCGAGATTGTGGAAGATCCAGGATGTAAGACTGGGGAATATGCATTTTATTCTGTATGTAATGGGTTACATGGGTAGACGTGCAAATCTGGATGCTTTGGGAGATTATTCTGTAGCAGTATGTAAAACTATAAGAGAAAGGAAGACTACTAAATACTTACCCAACATCCTAGTAACTAGAGATTTATAGTTTGAATTGGGATGATGGTGTAGCCTAGTACTCAGCAAATATTTGTTGAATTAATTAATGGAAAGTAAGGGGTAAAACAAGCATGAGAGGATACTCAAAGGAAACTGTGAGGTTAGATTTGGGGTATAAGGAAGGAAGATTTGGGGTATAAAGTCAGAAAATGGCCCAAGATTTTTAAATTAGTAGCTTAAAAAATGACCAAATAGAAAACCTGGAGCAGGAAATGAGATTTGGAAAAAAGCTGACTTAAGTTTACAAAATTATGGTCATGGAATTAAAGAGTTAGCAATACCCTTGAAGAATTCTATATGCTTCTTTTCATAGGTTGGAAAACAGATTCAAATGTGTTAAGTGACATAGCAGTGATGCAGAACAAGTTATAACAGAGCAACACTAGAACCCAAGTCTTTTGATTTCTTGTCAGTATACTAATACTATTGTCTCAAAAATATAAGATTAATATGATAGAAAATTCAGGTGAAAATACTCTTAGCATCCAAGTGATAGATATGGAATAACAAAATGAATTTGAAATTTATCTGCTTAGACATAGTCATTTATTTTCTCTTTTAATATGATATGGCCTCCATTTGATAGATTGGGACAGGTCCTGTGTGTAAGATAACCTATTTTGACATATAACCCATCTGACATAATATGCATGTTTGATCATTTTACATAAACTTTTATGTGTTTTTCCTCAGATAACATTTGATGTAGCCTGGTCTATAGAACATAGGCAGAAGGTAGAGCTACTGAGAAAAGCTCATAAAGCTGAGCCTTCTTTAATGCCAGTAGTGGAAGATTTAAGGAGAGAACTTTGAAAAAGTCCTACAAAGAGTTTTGCTATGATAAATTGGCCAAAGTATTTTACCTCATTTATGGTAATTAATCAATGACATTTTAGAGCATTTCTACATAGTAAAATAAGGTTCATTTAATATTTAGTTAAGGCAATAAAAATATTTTAAAGAGACTCATTTGTGTTGAATTCTGGTTTACCATTCAAAATAAAAGATAATATATTACTTGAGTTTTATTTTAATACTTCCATAAAATAGGTCTTTTAAATGATTTATTCAACATTTTAAATTGGTTAATCTATACCTGTGGTCCATAACATACCAGTTTTCTAACTGTAATATTGGGCCAAACCTACCATGTAGTATAATTGTGAATCAGAGGCTTATACTTACAACCCCTGCAGGCTGTGACAACAGGAGATTGATTTAACCTGCGCAGATCTTTAACATCGTTTGTACTGGAATCCTTTTGGTGTGCCTTTACTTTCCAGTTGTTCTGGAGCCTCACCACACTCTATTATCATTATTCCTACTTTTTTTAGTCAGTTGAGTTACCAGCCCAGCCTCTGGAGACATTTGAGTTAAAACCTCTTCTTTTGTATATACAGTGTCTAAATACATGCCTCGGCCAGTCCAATGTAGTAAAAAACAAATTTCTTAGAACCGTTCTAGTTCTATACATGTCAATCTTAAATAGTCAGAAAAACCCATATGATGCAATATGCATGTTTGATGATGTTACATGAAATTATATGTCTTCTCACAGGTAACCTTTGATGTAGCGTGGTCTCCAAAGAACATAGACAGAAGATGCTATAATTACACTGGAATTGCAGATGCTTGTGACTTTCTCTTTGTGATGTCTTATGACGAACAAAGTCAGGTTTGGTCAGAATGTATTGCAGCAGCCAATGCTCCCTATAATCAGACATTATCTGGTAAGAATTCACAAAATGATAATTGCTTAGTAATATTAATTTCAGGACCTCAAGCATCAAGATATCTTTTACTATTTCTATATTATTTATATACATTTTCCATTTATATAGCTTACTTCAAGTATCAAAAATCACTTAATTTGAGGAGTTTTAATGTTTACAAAAAGTTTGAAGTTTTCGTTTAATTCTTCTAACAACCATGCGGGATAGGCATGTTATAATTAACCCTCTTCTATATAAGAAATAAAAGGAACTAAGTGCTTAAGTTTGCACAACTATAAATATTATATAGTGGGACTCAAACAGGTATTTTAACTTCAAGTACAACACTGTTGTCATGAAACCATATGAAAAAAAATGCACCTAGAATTCAGTAAGATCTTTTTGTTAAAATAGTGTTTACTACTTTAGTAGTAAAGATAGTTATAATATGGGTACCTGCCGTACATGATCAGCAAGATTTCCTGTATGTTATTTAATATTAGTTTTTTTTTTGGTACCGAGAATCAAACTCAGGACCTTGTGCTTGCCAGGCAGGTGCTTTGCCACTGAGCTATATCTCTGGCCTAATATTAGTTCTTATATTAAAAATTGTATTCCTGTTAGAATTAAGAGTACTTCTGGCTTATCATATGATGTGGTCTTTGCATTCAAGTTTGGATCCTATCAATTGAATAAAAGATTGGCTGCTATCTTTTGAACTCAACTGAAATTCCTGGGATACTTGGTATCGATTCAGTTGACTGATTTATAAATAAAAAATTTTTTCATACAGAGGTAAAGTATTAGAATCTGACCTCATTGTATGATGTCCCAATTGTTTGAATAAAATAATCTGGTCATAAACATATTCTATTTAAATTTGAAAAATAATATTCTATTAAAGTTACAGAATTATTTAAATTTGAGTTCCATGTTTCATGAAGAGATGCTACTCTTAAAAGGTTCATCATCAAATATTTTGGGGAAATGAAGCATATTATCTCCATTTAAAAAATTTTAACAGTATAGTATAGTATTAAAGACTCTGAAAACCAATAAACTTATTTAGCTCAATACTCTATAGATAATTTAGGAGTATCTCTTTTGGTAGAAAAAACATGTTTTGTAGAACTGAGCAAAAAAAGAATTGATGGTACCAGAATTTGTTCATTTTTGTCTGTTTCCTACGAGTACAGATTACCTACTGTGGAATAGGAGAGGATATTTCTTATCTGCAGCTACCATTAGGATATTAATAGATAATTTGTAAAACATAGAGCAACGTATGCTTTCTATAAGAAATTCTGATTGTATAATTGCCAGAAATTTTAAGATTTATAGAACTTTTTTGAAACTTTAGAATCTAGATATTAGACATATCATGTTTTAGCAATAAATAAAATTAACATGCTTTCCTGAAATGTGTCATTTTTCCTAGAATTAGACTTTTGTGCATTTTATATATATATAATTTCAATTTTTTATGAAAAAAGTGGTTAGAAAGCAAGATATGGTTTTATAATTCTTAAGGGATGACTTTTATAATACTATATTACAGAAAATTAGTATTTTACATATATGTAACTTTTTACAAAGTTAAGATTCTAAGTAATTGCATAGCTTATATAAACACATTTATGGATATATGAAGAGCAAAACATGTTTTTATATCCTTACTTGACTAGGATACAGTGACTACATCAAGATGGGTATTAGCCCTAAGAAACTTGTAATGGGTGTTCCGTGGTATGGTTATGATTATCCTTGCCTGAACTTATCTGAGGTAAGAATAGGTCATTTGTCATGTAATTTGCTCCCCTATTACATATTTTTATATCTTCTTTTACTTCATTGATAATATATAAACTTTATTTAGAATTTCTGAGATGTAGCTTGGGACTAAGATTTTTATTTTTATTTAGTACAGTGGAAGCTTTAGAATATTATTCTTTTTTTTTTTTTCCTTTCATGGTACTGGGAATTGAACCCAGGGCCTTGTGCATGTAAGGCAAAAACTCTACCACTTAACTATATCACCAGCTCTACACATTCTCAGTTAAAATTGAAATTTATTTAGCTTTTCTTCTGCATAGTGAGGTTATCTATTTATAGCATACATTTTATTTCCATTGAACAGTTTTTTATCTTTTAAAGTTTGGCTCTTGTGATGTGTTTGATAATTTATACCATGAACATTTTTGCATTTCTAGGATCATGTTTGTACCATTGCAAAAGTCCCTTTCCGGGGGGCTCCTTGTAGTGATGCTGCAGGACGACAAGTGCCCTATAAAACAATCATGAAGCAAATAAACAGTTCTATTTCTGGAAGCCAATGGAATACAGATCAGCAGGCTCCTTATTATAATTATAAAGTAAGAATTTCCACAACAATTATGAACATTTATTCTGTTAGTTTTTATAACTTTGTATTTTCATAATTAGATATTTGCTATTAAGAGTTTTTATCAGTGTTCTTTTAGGATATAACATACAGACTGCTGTTTATGTGAGTAAACTTGACTTTGAATCTATGTAATCAGTTTTAGTTCCCTGGGGAGCAATTCAAATAATGCAAATTCAGTGCAATACTCTGCTTGCACTGCTTCATTTTACATGATGCTATAAAAACATACACAGCACAAACAGGACTTCCTTCATAGTTAACAGGTAATGATGATTTGCTTTGAAAGCGCTGTGGGCCAAAGTAGGCTATAAGCTCTAAGGGGCTTCATTTCAAAATAGCCTGAAGATTCCCATGAGTCTCTTAGGGAGGAATGTAGTTGTGAGCAGATGAATCATCACTGATTTTACAATAAGAAATTGTCATTTCAAAATTATTTCATAATTGAAACAAATAATGTTAAAAATAAGATACAGAAAACAATTATAGAAGGAAACCTGAGGAAATACAGTAAACAATTAGCAATTCTGATTGTTAGTGTTTAATAAACAAAAATTGTGATGAAAGAGACATTATATTTTTCATAATTTACCTTTAGCATAATTAAAACTTTTCACACCTCAGAAATCTAAGTAGAAATAATCTTTGAATTTGCTGTAAATCATGTAACTTTAAAAGAAGTCCTGGTATGATAAAATTAATTCGAGGAAGATTTATGTTCTTGACTTGTGATCTAACACTCATTTATAAAAAATGACCATAAACATATTACTACATAAAAACTATAGCTAATATGTTTATATGCCTATATGTCAATTATATAATGTTTTAGTGTGAGCTTTCTGAACTTCAGAATTGAAAATAAATAGTATTTATAGAATGTTCTGGAACCATTAATATTATACACACATGTGCCACGGCCAGTATATTTAGTAAACACTATATAATGTATGTCCCTCTTGGGGACTTCTAATATACAACACTGCATTAAGGGATTTGAGAAGTACTGCAATATATAAAGCCATTTAACTGTTTAATGAAGAACTTGTTTCACAGCACTCTTAGAAACAGATAAGAACAGTATTTCATGGATATAATTTTGTAAAGGTTATGGTAGCCACCTACATATAATTTAGAAGTATTTAACATAAAATAATGATGTACACTAGGGATGTACTGTCTTTAATAGTCTTATTTTTTCATTGATGAGTGAGAAGATGAAGGAACAAATTAATTTTTAAAGAAAAAAATTTTAAATGACAAAAATTATGTGTATTTATGGTGTACAAATAATGTTTTGATATATTTGTACATTGTAGAATGGCTAACTCAAGGTATTTAGCATATGCATTACTTTACATACTTTTTTTATGGTGACAACACTTAAAATCTACTCTTAGCTATTTTCAAATATGCACTATATTGCTCTTTACCATAATTGTAATGGTATACTCTCTAACTTAATTCTCCTAACTGAAATGCTGTATCCTTTGACCAACATCACTTATGCTCCCTACTCGTAACTCAGATAACTACCATTTTAGTCTTTATGAGAAACATGCTTTTTCTTAAGGATTAAGTATGCATATTTTATTTCCTTGACAAATCATTTTTTAAGATACATATTTTTATTAACATGTATTAATTGCATATATTAATGGGTTTCAATGTTTTGTTTCAAGACATGAATAGTATGCACTGATCAAATCAGGATAAGTAGTATTTCTCTCGTTTGGAGCCCACTAGCTCATCTTGTCTTCTTAAAATATATAATACATTGTTATAAACTATTGTCATATCTCTCTGTTGTGGAACACCAGAACTTACTCCTTCTACCCATATTTTTTGTGGTCACAAAGTGAGAAAACATTTTGGTGAGTCTTGAAGGACATTTAATGGCACTTTAGAAAATGTAGATATATTTTGTTCCTCTGTTTTATCTATTGTAAAATTCCTGAGTAACCAAAATCAAAGTTTCTGTTGTGTTTGAAGAGAGTTTTCTGTCTTCATATGCTGTTTCACCAACAGCAGCTTCATCTTGGACTGAATATTTCAGGAGGTATTAGGTATGCTTTAACCATGCCTAAATCAGTATTTACATGCTGATTCTTCACTATTTAGAGATACTTGAAAATTACCTAACAATATCACAAAAGCTCAAGCTACCAACTAGAATGATAGTAGATAGAGTAGGATTTGCTCCACATTCTTAAAAAGTCATTCATATTTATGAACAAGTGCTATAAGTTGCCTTTTAGTAGTGAGATCACAACAGTTAATAGAGCATGCATAGCTTTGTCTACTTTTTAAAATGTTAAATAATAGAATACAAATATAGGGCGAGATATACTGGTATGTAATAATCTACTGCACTTAAGTGAGCCACAGTTTATTCATTTTCCAATAACTATTGTTTTTAACTCTGGGAGTACTATCATAAAGAAACATATACATGAATTTCATTCAGAATTGCCTTTAAGAAGTTTCCCAGATATATGTAAAATCAGTAAATTATGTTTAGTTACAGGTCTTTCTGTTTTTCCCTCTTATTATTATTATTATTATTATTGGTATTTCCTTTACTCTTTTGCCTAGATCTACTCTTTCCTTTATCCTGTAACCAGTAGCTGGAGTGCTTCCTGACAGAGAGGTGCACAGGGTAGAAGGTGTGTGTAAGAGAACCTAGTGTATAGTTCTTATTCAGGTATGTGTTAATCACCCATGGAGTCAACTCTTAACAGCTTCTTAGAATAATGTCTGTAATACCTAGAAAAGGAGGGACTTTCCTCCTCCATTGTCATTACCTTTTGATTTGGCTGATGTATTGTAAACAAAATCATCTGTTCAGCTTCTAGCTAGGCACACTTCCAGAAACTGTAACAAACGTAAGAAAAGTATATAAGCTGACTTTACAGACCAGAACAGTGATTTCTTCTTAACTTTGGCTGCATATCACCAATGGAACTAACACAAAACAAACAACAAACATATATCCTAGCACCAACCCTGGAGGCTTTTGATTCAATGGGGTTTGTGTGTTATGGGGGTCTAGGAATCTGAATTTTTTCAAAGCTCTACAATGATGAACATCTTGGTTGAGAATTGTTGCAGTAGAGCAAGGAAAGAATCTTAGGACATAAGAAATAACTTAAATAGGGTACATTAGGAAGCTCATTTGTGTAATACTTATTGTTAGAAGTACCATAAACAATATTTAGAAAGTATAAAATCATGGACTAATAGAGCAGGAAAGTACTGTGCTATAAAATTTTTATTTCTTGTATCCTTTTGAGTCATTGGAATTAAATGTTTTTCCCCCTCTTACTGTAATTTAAATTTCCATTTTAATTTATTTTTATAGGATCCTGCTGGCCATTTTCATCAAGTGTGGTATGATAACCCTCAGAGCATTTCTTTAAAGGCAGCATATATACAAAACTACGGCTTACGGGGCATTGGAATGTGGAATGCGAACTGTCTTGACTACTCTGGAGATGCTGTAGCCAAACAGCAAACTGAAGAAATGTGGAAAGCCTTAAAGCCAAAGTTATGACAGATGAAGTTCTTTTGTCAAACTATTAAGATATAGAAAATTGAACTGTATAAATAGATCTAGTAAGTATCTTGAAGAGATAAAAAGTATAGATTTTTGTCATGTTGCTGTGTATTTTAGTATAATAAAAAAGATTTAAAAAAGGAAGTGCTTTTGAATTTGAAAAATGCATATTTTTATCAAAAATATTCAGGTACATACAGGCAAGAAACAAATCAACACTATATTAAATGTTCTGTAAGACATTTGAACACTATAATTGGGAAAAATTGCTTTAAAAATTTTATTATGCTAAATTTCTGTCTGCTATTAAAATATACCTTTATAAATCAATGATGATTAAAAAGTGCATGTAATTTAAGTAGAAATTGTTTGCTTAGAAGAGATTGTTTTAAAACCTAGCCTTTGAGAGGCAGTTTAGTTTGTATTTTTCCCAGTAAATCTTAAATTTGAAGCCTGGAATTTAGTGTCTCTTCTTTAGGTTCAAAAATTGATGAGAATAGTTTTTCTGCTTCCAGACTCCATTACAGTATGTATGTGTGTTCTGTGAGGTACTTAACCTAAAGTCAGCTAAACCTTTGTGCAGTTAGTGAGAAAACAAAAACAAGGAATAAAAAGGATTAAATGTACTCAAAAAATACAAGATGACTTAGTAATATTCTGAATTAGTAAATTAGTGACACCTAATATTTTCCAATTAAATCATTTTATGAGGTTTATCTGCAAACTTTTTAATAAGAATAAATTGGTGTTGAACTTGATTCTATTCACTGTCATTTGCACTTTCTATTAATATTCCTTTGTCTATGAACATTTATAATTAATTGGAAAGTTTTCATGGTTAAATTTTTCTTTTTATATCTCATTTTACTTTTAATTATCTGAAGACATTATTTTCTCAACTAGTTCTTCTAAAAGATTAATTTTATGCAAAGAACCTTTATAAATGTAAAGAAGTCTCTGTTCGCCTGTCAAAACAATTAAGAACATTTTGCGGTACTTAAGTTCCTGTACATACATAGATTAAAAATTTGAATTCTTTAACTCTAGATTTACATAAATCCTGTCTTTCTTGCACACTGTCCCTCACTTAATAATGATTGAACCATGTTATAAGAATATTGTATTTCCTATTTATGCAATTATTTATGCCAGAGTAATATCAACCATCTACATCCTATGCATGCATGTGTATATTTTTATACATAAACAAAATACATTGTATATATATAAATATGTATATATGTACTTTATAATGATACTCGGCTACATCTGCAACCCCTTTTTATTTTTTATTTTGAGATAAGATTTTGTTATGTTGCTAAGTTACCCAGTTTGGACTCAAACTTGTGGTCCTTTTGCCTCAGCCTCCTAAGGTGGTAGGATTCCAGGCATGGACCACTATACCTTGCTAATGCATAATTGTATGTATTGAATTACTTTATCTTTCTTAACTCATCACCTTATATCTCTAAATTTTTTTATATTTATAAAATAGATTGATACAAATTTAAATTCTTAGATACTAATCTATCAGTTGTTTTTAATCAAGTACAATGAACAAATTAACTTTCTATTTTCTTGCAAATACATCAGTATTTATTAAAATCATTTTTACTTTGTAAGTAAATTTTTTTTTCTTTTTTGAGACAAGGTATCACTAGGTAGTTAAGGCTGGCCAAGAACTCATTATGTAGCCCAGGCTGGCCTTGAACTCAAGGCAATCTTCCTGCCTCAGCCTCCTGTGTGCTGGGATCATAGGCGTGTGCCATCATGCCCATCTGTAAGTAGATTTCACAATCACATTGCCTCTTAAACTTTTAAGTTTATTAACAATAGAAAGTAGTTATATAGTACTATATCATAATAGGTAATAGACTTTATTAAAAATAGCCACTATTTAATGTTATATTTAATTATTTTCTTTAAAAAAACTGTAATACATTAAAAGTAAAGACAGGTAAACCATATGATTTATATAAAACATTAACAAGGAGAATTGTTCAAATACATATTTAAATTTTTTCACAAGTAAAATCGACATACCTAATAGAGTTTGAAAAGATGGATTAATTTTCTTCTGTGCCAGTTCAGTTTTCAGTGTTCGTAAATCTGAAGCCGCTTGTTTTCTCATCTGTAAAAAGAATTACTTTGCAAAAAAGAACTTCATCATACCCTTCTAAAGGTACATCACATCGCTATTTTTTAAACTGCTTTTGTTTTCTCAGTTGCTTTCCAACCCTTAATTCCCTGTGGATCACTAAAGCAAAGTTATGTCATAAATTCTGTTTAATAAACATGTTTATCTAACCAGATGTTCTATGAGATAATTCCCTTTATCAGTATGCAAAGAAAATACATATTGAACCATCCTAAAAACTTATTTTATCAAATAAGTAAAGTATGGCCAAAACCTTTATTAAAGGTCTGCTATACAAAAGTTGCTATGGTAGAAACACAGTTAAATAAAGGAGTCTCTAGCCTGACGAAAACTTAGCATCTGGTAGATAAACCTTGATTCATATTTTAAAAAAAATAAAATACATATGAAAATAATCAGAATTACCGAGGACAGGAGAAAACATTAAATGGCACTTCAGAGGAGAACTCAAAGGTTTGTCAGATTTATTAAAAATCACTAATATTGGAAAATTAAAAATACTGAAACTATACTGATTCACAAGGTCCTTTTGGTTTTAAAAAATGTTATTAAACTTCCCATTGGACTTGTTATAACATGCATCTTTTCACAGAATTTAGTTATTCTTCTTGCATTGTTTTCATTAGTTTGTCAAAGTAGTAATTTTGTCAACCCTGACTACCCTTATACTATCAACAACCAAATCAAAATATTACAATGTTTTATTTCAAGATAAATTTATAATCTAATTAGGATAAACAGAAATTACCTTAACTTCTATTATAAGTTTCATTTTATCAGTATCCAGTTTTCTCTTGAGTTGGTCAATTGCATGCTGTACTTCAGTGATTTGGATTATAAGGTAATTCTGTGTGAGATAAAGGAAGACATTTATTTAGCATGATATTTATTCATTTTCCTGGGAAGCATTTGTTTGCAAACATAAATCATAAAGTAATAAATATTAAAACAAAAAATCATGAAATATCCTATTCCATAAATAAACTCATTGCTTTGGTATTGTTATAGTTTAGGTCTAAAATGTCCCTCCCAAAGTGTCTTGTGTTCAGAGGTGGGGATTTTGGAAGGTAATTGGATCATGGCAATTAGTGGTGGATCAATCCACTAATGGGTTCATAGCTGAATGTTCTATTCAGAAGTGGGACCCTATTAGAGGAGGTAGATTACTGGGGATATTTCGGAGGGTATATCACTTTCTCTGACTCTTCCTCTCTCTCTCTACTCCTTGTCTGCTGTGGTTTGAATAACCTTCCTCTGTATGGCCCTTTGACCATGAAATTTTTGCCTTGCAGCCAGTTTACCATGGACTGAATCCTCTGAAACCACAAACCAATATAAAGTTTTCCTTCTTTAAGTTGTGGGTGTGTTCTGTCCAGCAGCAATAAAGCTGATACAGTTACAAATTACTGCTACTTTTTACTAATTTGAATTTAGGGACTACTTTCTCTATCATTACCCATTTACTATTTTTTTTAAAAATAGGCACATATAAAAGTTAACATTAAATTAGCACCATAAAAAAAGTAACATCACATATTATAAATTGAATAAACTAGGTTTCATATGTTATCAAGAGTTCAGGAATTGACATAATGCTTTATTAGTTGACTCTGAGAATAATTTTAAAATAATAATAAAACATTACATTTTATATATTAAAATAAGGATTTTTTGGGTTACTTTTGTCCAGAAAAATTTATGAGTTATAGCGATCTTACTAAAGTTTTTTTTTTGTTGTTGTTGTTTTGTTTTTGGTAGTACTGGGGACTGAACCTAGGGCCTCATGGATGTTAGGCAAGCACTCTACCTACATCCCTAGCCCAAGAAATTATTTAAGAATTTTAAACTGAGCCGGGCGTGGTGGCGCACGCCTTTAATCCCAGCACTCGGGAGGCTGAGGTAGGAGGAGCATTGTGAGTTTGAGGCCGGCCTGGGCTACAACGCGAGCGCAAGGCCAGCCTGAGCTAC
>RJWM01035380.1:0-18979 GCA_004363535.1 Dasyprocta punctata
TTCATCCTCCACCTTTCCTGCTATGTTTCCTTTAGAGGCGTTTAGCGATTCCCCGATTATGAGTTTCATTTCAATTCTCAGTTGGGTTAACAGTGCTGCTTTAATTTCTTTCATAGCTTTGTGGAGTTGTCTCCCCACTTCTGTTGTCAACTCCTCTGAGAGTTTAATTTTTGGACTCCCGACCATGTCAGCATTAGCAGCCCGGGGATCGGTTCTGCTTGTATCGGAGTCTGGAGAGCGCCCTCTGCCTTTCTGTCTTGGCATTTTCCTGGGCTCGCCAGTGAGGCCGTGTTGGTCCACTGCCTCTCCCAAGCCTGTTTCTGCTCTGCGAATGTCTACTGCGGTGCACGAGAGGATAGGGCTGCTGTCTGGTTAACCGTACAGGGCCGTGCGCCCAACCCTCCTCTATCACCCCCAGGGCACCCACGCCTTTCCGCCACAGCCTTCCAGGAACCGTGCCTAATTAGGTGCGGTTCCGGTCTCAAAATGGCTGTGCCTCGCTCTCCCTCGGGGGTGGGGGGCTGGGGGTCGTCGGGTTCACTCACTCGCCCGCTTGTGACCACCTCGCTCCACGGTCGACCGTCGGCTCTATTGTCACGCCACACCGCCGCAATACTCCCGGCAACTCCACGTGTATCAAGAGCACCTGGATCGTACCTTCTCAGCTCGGCTCGGGTCGCAGTGCTGATTGGATTCCGCTTCGGACAGAGGTGCTTCTGGTCTCCGCCTTTGTTTATTTCATTCTTTTACTCTTTCCATGGGCTACAGTTCTCGTTTTAGATTCTTCTTGGGTCCAGAGGACCCATCTCCCTTTTTTTTCCTTCTCTCTGTTATTATATTAGTTTATATTCCAGCATTTTGATGGTATATTCAGGGAGCCTCCCTGTCACGGTGTCATCTGGGCGGCCATCTTGGAGGAAGTCCTCAGCTTCATTTTTGGAAAGGTGACCTGCTGAACTGTGTATATACCATTAGCGTGAACTTTGTCTTAATCAGTTTGTGAATCTTGTCTTCTTAACTATCATGCACATATTTGAAAATGAGAATTATTTAATTCTGGAAATTTTAAGAATATAAAAAATGAATGTTGATTTAATTTTTTCATGCTTGTAATTGTAAACTGTAGTGAATGATTAAATATGGTCTTTACATTCACAATAAATGCTATTAAATACACTCACAGGAAACAGTTGCTTCTTAATTTGATTGCTAGGATGATCTATTTCCCAGGAAGAGTGAGGAAAATATGGTGAGAAATTGAAATTTTTTCAAAATTGAACCATGGGGCCTGAAAAGTCCTTGAAGGGTTATCTCTGTCTGCCCTTCCTAAACTCACTTAAAATGTGTCAGTCACACACCGCACAGAAATCAGGATCTGTGTTTTTGGAGGGTCAAACATGGGCCAAATAGGTACAGTCACGTTTAGAATTATACTCAACCTTTCTTTACCTCTGAATTCTTTCTCAAAATACCTATTTGTTGTTATTTGTACATTGCCTCAGATTGTGAATCTACAGCAATGGAATTTTTATAAAAGATAATATAAAATTAGATATTAAAATTACAAAATCAAAAATCTAACGCAGCAAAATTCTCAAATACAGAGCACAGCAATGTTTAGCAAAAACCATTCTACAAATGAGTGGAATTAGGACAAATGAAAATCCAATTGTTAAATTTCTCTGAGTTCTTGTGAGTACTTATAGACTGAATATGTGCTCCCAAATCCATATGTTGAGATTGTGACCCCCAGTGTGATGATATTTATAGGTGGGCTTTAGCAGCTAGCTAGGTGAGGAAGGAAGAGTCCTCAAGAGGAGAAACAAAAGTATGCTTTTGCTCCTTGCTCTCTTTCATGTAAGGTGACTATGAACAGACGCCAGCTGCAAACCAGAAAGAATGCCCTCACCTGGAACTGCCTATGCCTTGATCTTCATGTTCTGGTCCTGTTTCAGAAATGTTAGAAATAAATACAACAAACATTTAAACTGCTAGTCCACAGTACTTGGTTATAGCAGCCTGAACTAGGACAGCATGAGAATTCATTCTTGGGGTCGCATGTGCCATGACCTAACTCTTTGATATGCTCCCAAGCCAAAGCCCTCACTGGCACTGACAGGCGTGTGCTTGTCCATGAAGCAGAGCCATGCACTTCTCTTGTCCCATCCTCAAGCAGTGTGTTTTCTGTGCTTCAGTTCACATGTGTCTGAGCTGGCCACAGTTCACACTGCCCTGAATTTGACTTTGATGCCTCTGGTGTGTGCAGGCTTTGTTTTTATACTCTTGGTGCCAGATGCTGTATAGGTGGAGACAGACTTGGCCTCCAGCCTAATGAGTCTCAGCTTAGCCAGCAGAGTCTTAAATCCAGTGAAGAAGGCATGTGGGGAGTGTCAGGACAGCACACTGAGGCAATGGGAGCTGTGCAGGATGATTGGAAAATATTGGGAAAAGAGTTTGTTAGAGGTGGGGAAGAGCAGGTAGGGCTGAGAGTATTAATCAGAAGAGGAAGTTCCAAGTGTAGGTTAAGTCCTAGGTTTCTATTTGGCCATTTGAATTCCTGTGCGTTTCCATTTGTATTCACTTTTATGCAATTACTGGGGAAGAGAGTTAGAGTCTACTTCCTCTACTACTCTAAGTCATCACACAAATGGATGTTGTGACACTGTGCTCCAGGTCATATTAAACTCAGATGATTTGATAGGAAATTCTGTACCACACATAACTAAATCTCTGTAGAACAACTCTTTTTCACAATGTTTAATTAAGTTTTAGTCTTACTTTAAAATAAATGTTATTGTGTATACTTAAGATGTATAATGTGATGTTAAGCGATATCTATCTAGAAATAGTAAGATGGTCACTATATTAAATCAAATTGAAATATCCTTCATTTGCTATAATTGCTCACTTTGTTTTGTTTTGCAGCAAGAGCAGCTTAAATCCCAAATGTGGGCACATATTTGTTACCTATAATCCTCATGCTGTTCACGGGATCTCTACACTTGTTAATCCTATCTACATAGTCTGACCTACATCTCTCCATTTCCTCCACCTTACCAACCTTGCCTAATAACAAGATTTGTTTTTTATTTTTGTGAAAAGTTTTGTATGTGTAATTAAAAGTATTTTTTCTGACAATATAGATATTCATTCATCTATTTTGTTATTTTAAATTTGGAATACAGTACTATTTTGATTCCCAGGATAGGGAAGTATTTAAAATTTTAGAATATTTTTTGTTGCCACCTCCAGCATAATAGTACCTGTTATGAAACTTACCATGGTTTAGACTTGGTATGTAAATGCTTTTCTTTGGTTGTTTAGTTATGATGGTGAAAGAGATGGTGGTATTATGTACATACATACACACACAGAGTCACAGACATGCTCTGAGGAATGTACTTCTGGGTATTATCCCACAGAGCCAACATCACACAAATCTAACAACTGTCACTCACTCAGCATGGTCTCGTGATGCCATCAAGTGGCACAGTAACTGTGAAATTCCTGAGGCTTCTCCGGGTACAACACATCACACTACGTCACTGTAAACTGTTTTTTTTTTTAAATAAGCAGGAGGAGTACAATCTAAAATAATGATAAAGAGTATAGTATAGTACATTCATAAACCAGTAACCTAATTATGATATGTGCTGTGTATAACCGTAGTGCTGTATTTTCTACAGCTGCCAATGCAGTAGGTTTGTTTATCCCAGCAACCCCATAGACAAGTGAGGAACTCATTGTGCTAGGGTGTTACAAAGATTGTTATATGACAAAACAATTGGAATATTTCAGCTCCATTACAATTTCTTGAGACTATATATATATATATATACTCTGCTATTGACCAAAACATCATTATGTGGTATTTGGCAGTGTATATGTGTCAGAAATGTAGTAATTGAGTTACATTTTGATAAATTCCAATATTGTAAAGCATAAGGGAAATAAGATATTTATCAGATCCCTCATTTGGTCAGTTTTGTACTGACTGGCACTCTCTACTCTTTTAACAAATCTATATTTTACCTATCAGTTATAACCAATGGATGCTTCATATCCCCTTTAAAGAGAATCCAACTATTTTTCATAATCTAGTATGTACTACCTTATAAATTTCAGAAGAACCAATGCATTTTTTTGGTAATGCTTATTTTAAAGAGAATAAAACCAAGCAAAACGAAACAGAATAAAGTCAATCAAAACAAAACAGTGTAAGTGATACAGAACTTCAAAGCAAGATAACAGGAGATCAACAATGGTTACCATTATGCCTCTTGTCTTCAAAATAGCTGCCCATAACTTCAGACATGGTAAAAATCAAACAAAACAGAACAGAACTAATTCCAAATTTAAAATAAAATAGATGAATGAATACCTATCGATATTGTCAGAAAAAATACTTTTAATTACACATACAAAATAATAATAAAAACAAAACAATGAATGCAATAAAGGACTTCAGAAAAGATAATAGTGAATCCAAAATTGCTACCATAATATATCTTGTTACCTTTGAAATAGCTGCCCATATCATTGGATATAATAAAATCAAACAAAATAAAAAAGAATAAGACCCAACCCAACAAAACAATGAAAATGATACTGGACTTCAAAACAAGACAAT
This sequence comes from Dasyprocta punctata, assembly GCA_004363535.1. NCBI lineage: Eukaryota > Metazoa > Chordata > Mammalia > Rodentia > Dasyproctidae > Dasyprocta > Dasyprocta punctata. The sequence goes on from RJWM01035380.1 coordinate 4,631, forward strand.
AAGGAATCAACAATGGCCACCACCCTCAGAGGAGATCCCCTATAGATGCCACACTGTGTATTGTTATCCTCTGAACAGATGATCAGACTACCGGCTTTAGGCCTGCAAAGTCAGTGAAACACTAAACACTACAGCATTAAGTTGTATTTTACTTCAATAGCTATCATTGCAGCCTGTGTTTCTTCAGATCAGTAGTTGCTTACGGAGTGCGTGGGGGTAGGGGGCAACTTGGGTTTTCTTGTTTCCCAGCCTGCATGCTAGAAAGAACTGGCATCTGGTTCTCCCCCCAAATCAAAGCATTTTTAACTGGTGCTATCAATAAAATGTGAATTGGTTTCACATTTTTTAAGATAAATATAGTAGAAGGTCTTTTCTATTTGTTTTTATTTATTTATTTATTTGCTCAGATGTGGTTTTATTGATTCTTATAAAAGAGATGGAATACATAAAAACCTAAGCATTTCAAAGAAAATTGAAGGATTGATTAAGTCCTATTATAATTTTTTTTTTTGTATCAGGGATCTAACTCACGACCTCATGCTTACTAGGCAAACCCTTGGGCTCCTGAGCTAAATCCCTGGCCCCCTATTATAAAATTGCAGTGAGTAGTGAGCAATATATATTTTGCCATAAAGATTAGAGATGTTAAAAATTTCAAGAATTAATGGCTAGAGGAACTTGATTTACCTAGACAATAATTTTCAGCATATCAGAACCGCTGGCTTTTATTTAATCCAAAGTTCATGTCTTTAAGTGTGATTTCCAGCACTTCTGTTAGTGAGCAAGTGGCTGCCAACGTAAACTCATGCCCACTGTTGAGCTGGGAGCCAGACAGGATGGAAGAACTGAAAAACAAGTGTGAACTTCAATTCAGCTGAACAGCCAGCTGAATCTGAGGCTTAAGCAGACCATGTATTCATACTGTACTATTCTGCCACAAAATGGTAGTTGGAAATCAGTAGGAAAGAATGGAACTTCTTGCTAATCTACCTGGAGATTGTCGATGCAGATTGCTAATGTTTCCACATGATCACTTGTTTTTTTTGTTCTCTTGCTTCCTTGGAGATATACACGTTTATGTGTGGTCCCTGGCACCTGCCTCACCACCAATCTCTGGCAGTGTTTCTAAGAATGTCACAAATTTAAAAAATTAAAGGAAAAATCAACCAACATCATGTTTGCTAGCTATAAGCCTGATCACAAAAAAGAAAAATATGATATTTGTGTACTAGATTAGAAATAGGAAAGATTTAAGAATAATTTTTATCTTTACTGAATCTAAGAAAAATGTGATTTTTTGACAAGTTAGTTGATATTAATAATAACATATTCAAAAAGCAATTTACCTTTGCTTTTCTTTTTATCTATGTTTGCCATAAACTTTATTCTGTTACCCTTCCTGAGATCTTTGGAGGGTTACTACTTGAATGATCTACTTGGTTTCTGACTGTCATGAGTGTTTTGTGGAAGTTGGCATTTTTCTTTGTGGGGAAGTTTTTAGTTATAGATTCAGCATCTTTGACTGAAATATGAATATTCACATTTCTTATTTCTCCCATAAATTTTGGCAGCTTTAAAAAATTCTCCATTTCATTTAATGGTCACATTCATCCATCTAAAGTCATTCATAATTTAATAATTCATTCATTATTTGATAATGTCTGTAAATATGTAGTGATATTTCTTATTTTAATTCATAATATTGACAAATGTGCTCCTTCCCTTTTTGTTTTTTTAATGTAATTGCTACTAACTGATTGATTTTAGTAGCCTAGAGAAGAGCTAATCTTGATTCTATCACGCAAAATGAAAGTTCAAGCTGTTGAAATTTACACATACTTCTCTGTATATGCCATTAGAACCACAATATTTTTAATAAAGCTAATGTTGAATAGTTTAAAAAAAAGAGCTAATCTTTACTCTTCTTGAATTTTCTCTAATTATATTTTGCTAACCATTTTGTTACTTTCTGCTCTTTTTATTTCCTTCTACTTTATTTGTTTGCTTTCTGCTATTTTTAGTTTTCGAGATGAATAGCAGATAATTGGCTTTTTGCCTTTCAGCTTTTTCAACCAAATGCATTTAGGTTATAAATTTCCCTCTAACAAAAAGTCTCACTATTTTTTATATCCATCATCATTAGCTCTGTTTTGTCATTTCCACTGTGATTTCTTCTTTGTCCAATCCTTTTATTGGTAGGGTACTTTCTACTGAATGAAGACTTATTTTAAATGTCATAATTGCCTTGGATTTTAGTTATGTATTCTTTTAGTTATTGACTCAGGATTAAAACATGTTTTCTTTAATTAGTACAGTGTAATATTTAGAGCACTTTTACTACATTCTGTATAATGTTAAAATCTTAGAACTCCATTGATGAGACACCTACTATTTTTGTTATTGTCTTTTAAAACTCTATATATGATTTAAACTTCATATGACATTACTAGTATTGTTTTCTACTGTCATATTAATTTAAACTTACTTATTCTCTTTATTGCCATATTTCCAGTACAAATATTTTTCCTTTGCATGAGCCCTCTTTTTTTTTGTTTTATTTTGTCATAATTTTCAAAGGCAAATCTTCAAATGCATAGAATTGAAAGTTGACAACTATTTATTTTCTTTCAGCTTTTGAAAGTTGTGATTCTTACACTTTCTGACTTCCACCATTGTATTGAAGAATCAGTTTTTAAGTCTTATTGTTGTTCCGTGAAGGCAGTAAGAGTCTTTTTTAAAAAGATGTATGACTGCTTTTAAAATGATATTTTCTCAGAAATTTTACTATGATGTGGCTGGACATTTGTTTTCTTTGTGTTCTGCTTTGAGTATGTGGAAGTTTTCATATTATTTTTTAAAGACTTCCATCAGTTTTGGAAAATTAGATATTATATGTTCAATATTTCTGTTTCCACACTCACTCATTCCTCTCCTAGAATTCCCTTTGCATATTTGTTAGGTTGTTTCTTAACTATCATGAATATTCCTATTTTCTGTCTTCCACTCTCTCCACAGCCAGTTCACATAGTTTCTGCTGAATTGGTCCACTTCCTTTTTCCTCTCAGTTCAACTCATCATTTATGTTAATTTTGCTACTAATTTGTCTTTGAGTTAGAGAATCTCCACTAGTTTTTTTATACTCCCAATTTTATGACAAGATTCCCTATCTTGTCATTTATTTGCTGCAGAGTTAATCAAGATTCTTTTAAAGTCTGGCTGATAATCTAATACTTAATTCATTCTAAACTCTATTTCTATTCCTCATTTTCTTACTTATGTATTACTTGTAATTTTTAAATTTGATATATGATTTTGTGTGCATATGTATAAGAATTACAGAGGATTTGGAGACTGTTATTCCTGAGCAGATTAATTTCAGCTTCTGCCAGATTGTTGAAGTACCACAAGGTCCTTTTGTGCACTGACACTGCCACATCAAGACTGAATTTAAGTCTTTAAACCTCATAAATTCAGTTAGGATGTTGTGTCAACATTCAGCCCTTAACAAGTTCTAATAGAATTCCAGAATGTTTAGCAGGATCCTGCACATCATTTGGGAAATGACAAATAGAGCTGGAGAAAGAGGTACTAAGAGTTGCACACTGTTATCGTAGGAATTCTGAACTCAAGCTCCCCAGCCTTGGCAGCGTTAAACTCCAATGGTCCTCTCCACATTGTGAGTCAGTGGGAAGTACTTTCCCTTCTCAGTTTTTGTTGTTGCTGATGCTTGTTCATGTCACTTAACAGAAAATACCTTGTGGGAAAACCAGGTTAGAGTTTTTGAGTCACCTAATATATTATTCAATCATCTAAGATATTGACCACTTAAATTTTATAGGCCTTGCTGTCTCAGCAATACTACAAACATGTATTTTTGTACTTAAGCATCTTCTCTGTTTCGTTTGTTTGTTTGTTTGTCGCTGAGTGGATTAGTCTGCTACAAGAAAGTTTATTGCCAACAGGAGTCTTCTCTGAAATCCTTTCCAAGTGCTATCGCATGGTAGTTCGCCTTTCACTGCATGGTTTTATCTGATGCTGCTGCAGGTAGTGGATATGTTTTGTGGTGTTTCCCCGCCCTGGTCCTCCTCCCTGCCCCCCAGTTTTCTCACCACCACCAAAATGATGCGGGCAGTGGAGGTAAAGGAACTGTGTAAACTCCTACTTGATAATGTAACTAAGTGATTTTATTTTCCCTGGATCTTATAGCCATTTAAACTGATTCTTTCTCTCCTGGGCATTTTTCTAGGTTCTTCTGAGGACCCATTGAAAATATTTTCCTGCCATTTCTAGCCTTCACCAGTATATTTTCCTTCAACTGACCACTCTACTCTCATCCTTTGGTTTTATGATAGTCTCTTCCTGTTTAGTCCTTGCCTTCCTAGGCATTCATGTTTGGAAGGATGCAAAGGGGTGCAGACTGACTTTCTGGCTTTTTTCTCATATCTTCTTGAGAGATGTCAGAATCTTTGACTCTGCAGTCAGTGAAAAGTAACTTGTTCCTAGCATATGCTAGTGTTTCCAACTTACTGCCTTAGGTTGGTAGTTAAAGTCATTTATTTTTAGATTTATTAAGTGCTTTTATACATCATATAGCAAGATTCGCCCTAGATTCTAGGAAGCACGTGTTAAACCTTCTGATTGCTCTTAGACACCGGTGTATCTGTGGGGAAAAGTACATCCACATCTCTCGCTCATTCTTGGTACGATAGTGGGTCTATTAAAAAGTTTTCTATTTCAAGAATGAACAAAAATTTAAAAACTCTCTTAAACCCAGTTGAAATTTCAAATTGAGCACACTCTTGGAGTTGAATACAAGGTATGTTATGTGTTTAGTTGTAAAAACACTACTAGTGGGCAGTATTGGTTAATACAGTAAGGATTTAACCTAACAACGAATTGCAAAAATTTATGGCGATTCCTAGATGATTTTTTTTTTTTACATATAACTTTGTAAGTAAAAAATTTGGTAAGACGTAATTTCAGTTTTCTGGTGTTTTGTGTATTAGTAATTGTAAGGAAAAGATGACCTCAAACTGAGTCAACTCAGGAAATTTTAGTTGGTTGGAACTGGAAAACAAAACAAAACAAAACAAAACAAAACAAAACACCAGAACAAAGCAAAGCATAACCAAGCCCCTAAATATAATCAGATTTCCTTGGTTGCTGAAGTTTTTCTATACCTAAAGTAAATCTTGCTGTCGATGCATTGAAGAGCACGGGGATGATGGAACTTCTCCAGTGGAGCCTTCTGGGTAATTTCAAATATGACAATGATCACAGAGCAGAAATTTAAACAGTTCAAGAGAAATTTCTAGAAAACCAGAAAATACATGTGAATAAAAACTTGAAAAAGAATTTAAGAAAAATTTCCGAGTTTGAGAACAAGACTTCTATGCAACAAAAAATCAAGACTCTTCAGTGTATATACTTGGCAAAAGTTAGGAAGGAAATTAAGAATTAATTATTAAATAATAGTGGCTCATATAGTTTGAAGGGAGCATGAAGAGCTAAGCTGCAATCTGGAGAAGCATCCAGAAACAATGGTGCAAACAAACGCACAAAGGTAATTTAAACATTTGAATAGTACTTGAAAGTTTATAGTGAAAACAATGTATGCAGATCTCCAATCAATTATTTTCTCATTTCTTCCCACTTATAGGATACAGATATTTTTAATGTATTCCCTTGCTTCTTTAAGAAATTACCTCCATAGTTCTACATAACAGTACATTTATGAAGCTTCTAAACATCATCAATTGACTTTCTTTTGTGGTATATAAGGATTTTAACTCTGTTGCATATTTACCAGCATAATTATATCACAAATTTTGATTCAGTATTTTCATTATTATGGGGATCATACCTATTAATCATCCATCAGTCAATTAGTGAGCATGATTATGTTTCTTTTTCTTTGACTGCTGGTTGTATTTCCTGGAGTTAATAATGTCTTTCACTTAGTTTTCTTTGAATCTAAAACAAAGTCTCCCCACATCATCTAAATGCTTTGTAAGTGACCACTCTTTATACTTTTCTCAGTGGTCAAATTCGTCAGGTGATCTGTACTTTCCATTTTTTTTCCTTCCTGGAAACTCCCCCCAGGTGCCTCTGTCTCCTGCCCAGTCTGGATTTGCTGTGAAGTGACAGTGGTCAGCCAGGTCCCTCCTTTGTCTAAGCTCCATGAATTCCCTGTGCCTGGCATCCATGTCAGAGTCTCACTGCCTTCTCTGTTTCTTTCTTATGTCTCCCCTACCTCATTTTGGTGAAGCTCATTCTCCAATAACTTCCTGATACTGAATGCAGAGGAAATAAATAATTAGAAACCATGACAATCTGAGACTGTCTCCATCTTATTCTTACATTACCTTTTAGCTTTGTGAAACAGATAGCTAAATAGAAAATATTTTTTCCAGTAATTTTCAGGGTACCACTCTTATTTTCTAGCTTCCAACATTGATATTGAGAAGTTTACCAACAATCTTTTCAGTTCTGTGCCTGTGACCTACTTGTTTTTTTTCTGGAAACTTTTACAATCTTCCCTCTTTCCCTAAAAATTCATAGAGAGGGTTGCTAGAATGAATTTTGAAATCTTCATAACCTGAATGTGTTCAACATACTTCACAGTTTTGCCAAAATTTCTTGTAATATTTTTTCCATCTATTCAAAATTCTGATAGATTTTGACAGTTTTGATTCTTCAATGTTATCTACTTTCCTTTTGCCTATCTTGTTTAGTCGTAGAAATATCTATCTTCTAATTCAAGTTCGTAATTTTAACTTTTGCCATTATATTTTAAATTTCCAAAAGTTCATTTTTCATTTCTTAATGCTCTTTAAAACTAATATCCTGTTCTTATTTTCTGGGAGTAAAACAGCCTTTGTTAATTAAAAAATTTGTTTTGATTGACAATAATGTTTCATTATGACATCCGTTAGACTTGAATAGAACCTTTTCTGGCAGGATGTGAGGTTTCTGCATGGAAAATACTCCAGGTCTTTTAACCTCCTAATGAAACTATAAAATTCTCAGTGGACACCTTATGTATATTTGGCAGCTCTGGTTTTAAAAAGTGGCCTGGAAAAAAAAAATTGGCCTGGATAGCAAAAATAGGAACTTGGAATACTAGAAGCCTTGGGTGAACTTACAAATAATGGATATATAAAATATTTTATGTAAGACAATGGTATGTGATAAGTTATAATTTTGCAAAGTGAGAAGCAATTTTCCTGTAGAAATCTATAGTGTATTTTCATCTAACCTCTTCTCAGATAAGCCATTCTGGTGGAAATTTAAATCACTACTAGATGAATGAAGGTGCTTCTCTAAATTTAAACCAATTAATACTGCCTGTTCCCAAATCACCTTCTTATGACAGTTTTTCTTAAGAATATTTCCATTTTTATCATAAAGCTCAAAGCTGGCATCCTCCCTTATCTCCTCCACTTCTACAAGGATGCTTTCTGCTCTTCGCAGATCTCATAGCCAGCTCTTTGGTTCAACTTTTATTCCATTAGTCAGAGATAATACAAAATTGTCTGAAATAGTCTGTACAGATTTAGAGGCTGAATATAACCTGAAATACTGCTGTTAAATTTAGTGTTCAATGTAAGTCTTACCTTATAATTACTTGCAAAGAAAAAACATTCCTTTATAGGTAATTCATTGTCTACCAATAAGTAAGTGTAAATTACTGAATTTGATACTGGAGAATACCCCCAAACCCTTCTCTTTTGTCTTCTGTGATTTTTCCTAATATCATATATTCTTCTGTTGCAAACTCTTACAAGGATAGGACCCAGGCAGGAGAAGGTTTTCAGTGAAGTAAATTTACAATTTTATTTAAATATCTTTATCAAAATATAATTGATATATAATAAATTGTGCATGTTTAAAATGTACAATTCAAAAGGTTTGGATATATGCACATATTCATGAAATGTTTGTGCCAGTCAAGACAATAAATTTCTCTGCCATCCTCAAGTTTTCCCATTGCACAGACCAGCAAGCCTGGGGCTGGCCTCACAGATCAGCAGACCCGCAGGGTGTGGAGCCTCCCCTGGGTGGCAGGTTTATCAGCCTCTGGTTCTGCTGCATAACTGAGGCCATGAGATGGAGCTGCAAACACAACGCGTCACAAAGAGGCAGCCAAGTGTTTGGTTCTCTTCTGATAATGGAAAAAGAGAGATTTTTTTTTTTCTTTCTCTTACTCTCTTGGAAGAGTGTAAGCTTGTTTTCTGCAACCAAAACAAATTAGTTTGAAGGAGCTGGTATGTCTCCTATCCATCAGGAAAAGAGGAGATTCTCTGAGCAGAACTAATGGTTTCTGCATGCTCCCTGGTTTCTGCCTGTGTGACACAGCGCATCAGCTGCTAGGACAGGACTGGGAATCCTGGACCTCTTTTCTCCTCCAGTATGAATGTGGGTGTGTAGAACGTAATCACGTAGAAAGTAATCACAAACTTATCTTCAAAAGAGTTACTCAGATTACCAGGTAAAGACATGCAAAATTGATCTAATCCTGTGAATGTTAACTGTTTTGCTCCAAGAACTAATAGTAGCTATCTTAAGTGTATACACACAAATTTTTATCTTTTTTCTTCTATGCAAAATAACAACCTTTGTTATGTTCCTACCACCTTGTTTTGAAGGCCTGTGTTGTTATTGTTTTGGGTTCTTTGCTATTGTTTTCTTTTTTGTTTCTTGTTTTTCTTATATTTTGCTTTGTTTTGTTTTCCCTCTAATACAGAAAGGATAGATGTACATATGTAGGCTTTTATATGCTTAGAACTTCTCCTAAAGAGTTTACAAGAGTTGATTTTGTTATGTGTGATGGTATGAGCAGCTACTTTGAAGAAAATGAGACATTATGGTAGCTGGTGCTGATTGCCTGTCATCTTGTCTTGAAGTTCAATAATGCTTTTATTCTTTGTTTTGATTGGTTTTAGTCTGTTTTCTATTATTTGATTTCAATATGTGTGAAGGTCTGGACAGCTATCTTGAGAAAACAAGAGACTTTATGGTAGACATCGTTGATTTCCTACTGTCTGGTTTTGAAAGCCTGTAATGCTTTCATTCTTTTGTTTTGATTGGTTTTATACTATTTTGTTTTGTTTGAATTTATGTGTGTGAAGGTATGGACAACTATTTCAAAGAAAATAAGAGACATTATGGTAGTCACTGTTGATTTCCTGTTGTTTTGAAGTCTTGTGTTGCTTGCATTGTTCTGTTCTGGTCTGCTTTGTTCTATTTTGTTTTATTTCATATTGTTTTATTCTCTTTTTTTTTAAAAAAAAGAATGTAATCTCAAGTAGAAGGACTAAATAATGTGTCTGCATGCTGAGGAACAGCAGGGGCCTGCGCCTACTTGCACAGCCCTGGGGTGTGAGGAGCCACCCTGTCTGTTGTAGGCAGAACACAGAACCAAAGGAAGTGAGAAATCACCAAGTTTGGCATGGATCTTAGCCACATGCATGTGCAATCAGAGTTACTGATCCTCACTGACAGCCTATTTTCTCCTTCAGACAATATCTACAATCGCATATTGCTATTTCACAATTTTAATAAGATCATTATTTCTTATCTTCTGCAATAGAGCATAATGAAGCCTAAGTTATTGTTACATTAAATAGTTAAGATAAATCACACTTTGAATGTTTTTTGAAATATGAATACCTTGAGCAGAGCTGTCTTATTTTTGGAGAAGATGTTACCAGGCCCTTTCTTTCCAAAGAGGTACTTGAAGTAGACATCAAACTTCATTACTTTCTCCCAGTGCCCTTGAAAGGAAGATCATAAGTTTCTCCCAGGCTGAGGCAGAAAGATTGTAAGTTTGAACCCAGGCTGGGCAACTGAGAGAGTTAGCAAAACTCTGTCTCTAATTAAAAAAAAAAAAAAAAGAGCTGGCGTTGTAACTCAGTGTAAATGCCCTGGGGCCAGTCCTCAGTATGGAAAAAAAAAAGATTGAGCACTTTCAGACTACTTTAAACCCACTTACCAGCAAGATTTACCATGAAAACAAATAAAAACTTGTTTTGTTATCTTATTCAGTTGAAGTTTATGACTAAAAGGCTGAAAAACTAAGGAGGAATCCATTTGGATTATTTTACTAAAAACTTAGATTCTCCTTTTGAGAAATTAGTTGTTCACATATTTTCAATGCATGAATTGAGAAGTCTTGTGCTTAAAATGGTACGCCGCTGCTTCAGGAGAGAGACTCCCATGTATTCCCTAATGGGAGATGGTGGGTCCTAGCATGACTCCATGCTGAGATCAAGAATGTGTGTAAGGAGTCACGCTGTCACTTTGTAAAACTGAATGGCACCATTTGGGATTGAAAACTTGTAATCATTGTTGTTGTTTTGTCTTTTTGAGAGAGAGAGAGAGAGTCTCACAACACACTGTGCAGTTTAGGCTGGCCTTGCACTCACTTTGCAGCCAAGACTGGCCTTGAATTCACAGAGATCCTCCTGCCTCAGCCTCCTGAGTGCTGGGATTACAGTCGTGGGTCACCGTGACTGGTAGCGGAAAATTTGTATTTTCTATGTCCGTTTTGGGAATTTGGCGTGGAAACCACAGATAGTGAATGATATCATTTGAGCAGGTACTGGGTGGTGTGACTATTTAAGGAATGAAGGCAGGCTGAGAAAGTTGCAAAGGATCAGAAAGAACTGGCAGAGAAACTTCTGTGCAATTGTGATTCCCTCCAAATTCATATAGGTCGAGTAGTGTCTTATTGGCTTAAAAGAAACCTAATTTCCATGAGGTGCTGGTGTGACAGTTGTGAGCAATAGTGGAGCCAGCATGAGAAGTGTGCCTCTTGCTTTTGTTTGTTTTCTAAGCGGCAAAAAAAGGCCACACTCAAGGGTAAATCAGAGGATCCACCAAATCGTCTTTTCTGTGATCAGCTTTCAATTTAGATTTTGCTGTTAGAATCACAGAATAATATGACAAGGCAAGTATACTCTTTTCCACCCAAGAGGATTGAAAGCAAAGCCAGTGTTATTCCCTAAGGCCTCAGAACTGGACGCAGCCCTAATGTCCCTCTACTGTGGATCCTAGAGTAGAACACTTTTCATCAATAAGGAAGAATAAATTGACACATGTTCTCGTATGAATAACTCTCAAACATTACACTTAGGGAAAGAAGCTAAACATGAAAAATGAATATTGTGTGATTCTGCTTGTATACATTTTCTAGAAAATACAAATTTATAAAGACAGAAGTCAAAGCAGGCTAAGGATGGGAGAAGGAATGTATTTCAGATGGGCTTGGGGAAATTAAGAGGTGATGACATATTCTGAAGCTCTGTAAACTTTCTCAAAAAAAAAAAATCAGCAATATGTACACTTCGTATGAGTACATTTTACCCCAGGAAGGCTTTCTGTACTATAACATCAGAGCCACTTAATGCCTGAATGAGATCACCTAGTTCTTACTTTGATGCTTTCTCTGCTCTTTCTATTTATTTCTTTTCCTGACCTTCATCCTTTATTTAAAGATGTCGCCAGGCCGGGTGACAGTGCATCACTGACATTGACAGGTGGCCGCATAACAGTTACCTCTACAAATGACTTAAATTTTGTGGTTTAGTGACTGAAATCTCAGTAGTCACCCTTCCTCAAAAAAACAAAAAACAAAACAAAAAAAAAACCCAAAAAAACAAAACTAAATGGATTTTTAAAATTTGGAGCAGAACTCCCATTTGGAGTGGAGAACATTTTTATTTCTGTTAATTTTCTCATTTCTCTTCCTGGTGTGAATCTCAACATTGCTTCATTTTTTTTTTTTTTTGAATTGCAGTGTAGAAGTTTCTCTCTGATTTTTCTCTGTTAAAACCTAAATCTTTTTTATTCTCAAAAAAGGAACTGAAACTTACAAACTGTTCAAGGGAAAGGTCTTAAGTATCATCCCATAGTCTCGTTGACCTGAGTCTCACAGCTTATTAAAGATAGAGATAGGACTGGAGGCCAGGTATTAGTTTAAAATTCCCAAGCATCTTAATATATTCTTAAAGATTCCATTCTGGTTACCATTACTTCTCTTGAGCTCTCTCCTCAGGGTTAGACTTGTTTATCCAGTTTCTACTAGAAACATCCATTTGGGTCATGAATGAACTTCTGCCCCTCCAAGAATCAAAATCTAATGATATTTTAAATCACAGCTCTATTACATGACAGTTTTGTGACCTTGTATAACTAATTTACCATAAAATTCACTTATCTATAAAATAAAGATCACAATGATATCCCTTTCTCTAGTTTGTGATAGATATCAAGTGAGTTACGAAATGAGAAAATTTATTTTTGAGAAACACCAAAGAATGAATGACTTATTAAAAAAAATAAGCAGAAATTGCTTTCTTCTGGCTCTGGAGGGAGAGAATATGAGATCAGATTGGCCTGGTGGCAGGCTCTGATTGCTTCTCATTAAACTTCACTTGGTGAAAGGTAGGAGAAGGAGCCAACGGGGCTCCTTTGTAAAAATGCTAACCCCATAATTGTTAAGGTTAACGACCCCATTAGCCTTTCACAGGCCCTACTTCCTAACGCCATCACAATGAGGGTTAGGATTTCAACTTGAGTTTTGGGGAGGGACAACAACTTCCTGTCCAGAACAGCTCTGTGCTGTGATACTGGGGGCAGTTGCCAGACGTTTAGTTCCTATTTCTGGTTTTACAAACATTTTAAAGATCCTGTAATCTAGAATCTTTTAACTTTTAAAATTTTTTTCTCAGTAGCCTTCTCTTGCTTGCAATTAATCACCTTAACTTATTGAACCACAGTATCCTTTTATCAAAAGCTTTCCTGCAAAATGGAACCTATAAAACCAATGACTACCTTTTCAAAGTGAAAAGATCGAAGGGCAGGCAAGCTGATTAACTTATTTACAGGCTTGACAGGAAGTTGGTATGAATTTTTCTTTTTCTTGTAGATGGAACCTAGGAACTGGTACATGATAAGCAAGTGCTCTATTGCTGGGCTATACATCCGGTCCCCAGTTGGTGTGAAGTTATTGTAATTTGGGGGAATGTAAGGGCAATGGTTGAAAATAAGGGAGCCTACCTACGTCCATTGAGTTTTGGAACTTTGGCTGTGAGTGACTGAAGCAGCTGGTGCCCAGTGCATATGGAAGAGAGAAATTGATTTTGCTTAATTTTTGAGTTTCCCCAGGGTTGGCCTGCTAGTTTATTATGTGGACTCTAGTTTGGTATTCTGCAGGCTTTACAACTGGGACCAGTCCTGGTCATAGTCACAGCACTGCTGGACATGGAGGCTGCAGCTGGTTGGTTGTTTCCCAGCAAGGTGATGCTGATAAGAAAACAGATTCTCATGCTTTCACAGATAGAGGAAGAACTTCTTACTGGAATTCAATGGTACAAGTCAGGGGACAGGGCTGTCTCAGTCAAGGAGGCTAGAGATGGATTCTACCGTCTACACAACAGATTGCTCAATCATTATAGTGTGAACTGGCTGCTTTTACATTACAGATCAAGAGGACTCTTTCTGCCAGTTCCCCAGAAGGATTCACTCACAGTCATGACAGGTGTTTTTATTTCACTTGTAGATCTCTTTGGAAAGCCTTTGGCACAAGTAAGTCTTTGGCAACAAAGTTTAACCTGAGGGAAGTTCTAAGTTGCAGAAAGCCTTTGCTTGGGCTAATAAAATTCCTCCACCTCTTTCATTACCAACCTCCTCCTTCTGCTTCCAGGAATCTGTTATTCTGAGAGGTCTCAAGCAGGCTTACACCAACACTGACTGGCACACCGAATCTTTGTCTTGTACCTTTGAAGAATTTAGAGGCTGATATCACTTACACTCCACTTCTGCTTGAACATTAAGTCTGTTGCTTCATCTAGATTCAGGGTAGCCCTGGCCTTGCTCAGCCACCTTTTTGTAGAATCAGACATTTGTGGGATTTGCTTATCTCCTCAGCTTTGATGAGTTCATTGTACAAGTCTTGCTCACTCATTTGGGCATCGTTCCTTTCTTGATCAACTACTTTCTTTGCTTTCAGCTTCCTTTTTATTCTTTGCATCATAACCACCCCTCACTTGGTTATCCTTCATTATGATTTTCACAATTCCACTAAATTAAAGTACAAATACAAGGCAAGACATTTTCAGAGACACGTTTGTACTGCCAGCGACACCGTTGTCTCTTGTTCACTTACGTCCAGTGGGAGTTCACTTCGTGGTCATGAAATGCTCCTGGTTGGGGGGCACTTTTAAAAGATCAGCTCCTGCCTCAAGGCTGGCTCTCATCCATTTCATCCCACACAGGTTCTTTGTAATTGGAAGTTTAGGACCTCTCTAGTGTCTAATGATACATCTTGGGACTTTCTACCATATG
>RJWM01035381.1:0-18961 GCA_004363535.1 Dasyprocta punctata
TGTGTGTAGCCTGAACTGCATAGGAGGTCGTGTCTCAAAAATAAACCAACCAAACAAACAAAAAGTTCTGGGGGAAAAAGTTTCTTTTTTAAAGTTGTGGGCATTAAGGCTGGGGATGTAGCTCAGTGGCACAAGTGCCTGCCTGGCAAGTGCAAGGTCCTGAGTTTGATTCCTGGTACCGAAAACACCAAAAAACGTTGTGGGGTGTTTTGTTTTTGTTTTTGTTTTTGAAACAAGGTCTCACGTCGTAGTTCAGGCTGGCTTTAAGTTCACTATGTAACCCTGACTGACGTCAAACTCAAAGCAATTCTCCTGCCTCAATCTCACATGTGCTGGGATTCTAGGCACGTGCCACCACGCCTGGCTTAAAATCAAATTAGTCTTTTCTTTTCTTTCTTTCTTTCTTTCTTTTTTTTTTTTTTTTTTTGGTGCCGGGGATTGAACTCACAACCATGTGCCTGCCAGGCAGGTGCTTAGGCCACTGAGCTAAATCCCCGGCCCTATTTTTTGAGGTAGGGCTTCACTATGCAGTTCAGGCTGGCCTTGAACTCACTTTGTAGTCCAGACAGGTCTCAAGCTCACGACGATCCTCCTGCCTCAGCCTCCTGAATGCTGGGATTAAAGGCGTGCACCACCGTGCCTCGTTTGTATTTTATTTTCTTTCATGTATGTATGTATGTATGTATTTGAGATAAGCGTTCGCTGTGTGGTCCAGGCTTGCCTTGAGTTCACTCTGCAGTCTAGATTGATTGCACATTCATATTCCTCTTGCCTCAGCCTCCAGAGTGCTGGGATCACAGGTGTTTGCCACCATGCCTGGCTACTCAAGTTTGTGTTTTATTTTTGTTTTTTAAACTTTATTGTTTTTATTAGTATATGCTTGCAGTGCATGATTACATTTATTGTGGGAGTTTATGCAGTTTATACATGTAATTCGTTTGTCACGCGCTTCCCTGCCTATCCCACCTGCTCCCTCCAACTCTTGTTCTCTTCCTCGTTTGCAAAAGCTGCTTCTGTTTTCCTTTCTTTAAACCCTTTTTCACTTTCCTCGTTCCCTCCTCCTCCCATCTCTTTCTTGTTCCCCTTCCCATTTGAAAAATAACTTCTTATTTCCTGTTACCTTTAATTTTACTCTTTATTTATATTTTGGGTTTCTCATATAAGAAAAATCATGCAGTAAACTTTTATGCCTGATTTATTTCACTTAATGTAATGATCTCAAGATGCATTCAGGTTTCTATTTTAAAAGTGTGAATTTCTTTACCAATAATAGTTTCATACTGGCAAAATAATACAAAATAATCCTTCTGCTGATGAAGAGTCAGTGTTTGCTACCAGCGGGTGCCAGGACAGAGCAGTCCTGTGGCAGCTATGTGCCCGTCCCGGGCAGGCCGAGCAGTAGCTGAGGCCTCCATACAGAGTGGGAGGGCTCCTGCCTGCCTGTCCGTGTCAGGAGCACTGGCCTTTTTTGATTTTAACGTGTTCACACTGGAGCCCAAGTTCATGAGCCGGTGGTCCATGCATGACCATACCACTTCTCCCACCGGTGCTGCAAGCTGGCGGGAGTATGTTCGTGAAGCCAGTTTGTGGGTTTCTTCATGTGCATCCCCACACCATTCGCGAATGACTTCGTTTGCCTTCAGATTGTTTTGGTGGGCTTGAAAATCACGCGCACACGTGTGCGTGGCGGGGGTGGTTAGGTGGGCACTGTGTGTCCCGGTTGCTGGAGCTTGGGAGTCAGGCCCTGCGAGGCGCAGCTCTCCGCGTCCTGTCTCCGGGCCGCTGCCTCCTCTACCTCCTCAGGCTGCCACTGAGCACGTCCAGGGAATTGTTATTTCCGAGATTATGGTTTTGAGTTCTGTGATCTTCAGTTCGCTCCCTGTAGCTTCGGTTTTTCTGTCAAGAGTTCCTCCTTGTCCTTCATTACTGTGTGTTTTCCTTACATTCTCAGGCATGCTTCTCAAAGCCACTGTAAAGTTCTTGCCTGCGGATTCCTGCTGTGGCCTGTCTTGGGGTTCATGTCTGTTGATTGTCTTTTGAGTGTGGCTCATGTTTTCTTGCTCATTTGTAAGTTTGAGCAGTTTTGTATTAGATTTTGGAAACTGGCTTCTGTTAGTCTTCCTTTGGAGGATTGTGCTTGAATGCCTAGCTCACTGTGGAACTGAGACTGTGATCCTGCTCCTGAGGCAGTGGCAGCTGATGTCTGCTTCATTTCCCGGCCTTCACATGCCGCGTGTGTCTGGCCAGATCAGGGAGGGAGACGGCTGCCCTCTCCAGCAGGTTCCTTGGTCCTGCCTTTGTGCCGGTTTTCAGGGTGCCGCCCAGCTCACCACACCCCCACGCCAGCTGAGCTCCGTTACCTTCTCCCAAGTACAGATTCCCCTTCTGCATCACTAGTG
The DNA here is from genome assembly GCA_004363535.1 of Dasyprocta punctata. Classification (NCBI taxonomy): domain Eukaryota; kingdom Metazoa; phylum Chordata; class Mammalia; order Rodentia; family Dasyproctidae; genus Dasyprocta; species Dasyprocta punctata. Next base: position 2,400 of record RJWM01035381.1, read on the forward strand.
TCTTAATTTTTTCACGTGTCACTTAGAGTTTGTGGTTATCTGAAATATGCCCCTTAACAGTTTCTTTTGTTAAAAATAGCTTTTTCTGACCATATAATTAATGCCTGTTCATTGTGGGACACTTGGAAAATTCAGAAAATCCACATACAAATTAAAAGTTTTCCACACTGGGAAGCGGGTATAGCTCAGTGGCACAGAGCCTGCCTGGCAAACTCAAGGTCCTGAGTTTGATTCTCAGTAATCACCCCCACCCCCAAAAGAAGAGTTATCCGCACTGAGTGAGGCGTAGCTCAGTGGTAGATACAGGGCAGTGGCAGAGCCCTTGCCTGGCTCACAAAGGCCATGGGTTCCATTCCCAACACTGCCACCTAAATAAATAAATAAAATTACCTGGAACCCTACCACAGAGGTGACGTTGCTATCCTGTCGTCAGTCTTTCATGCCATCCCTTCTTTCCTTCCTCCCTCTTGGTCCACCCTCTGTGCCCTACTCTCTTCCTTCTTGCTCTGTCTTTGTCGAGTGTAGCAGGGTACATTTGTGCTTGACTGTACTGTTCACATGTGTGTGAACAATCACTGTTTCGTGGTTGTGCAGGGTCCTGCAGGGCAGTTGTTTGAAGCCATTCCCTCTTGTTGAGATGTCTTTGTTTCAATCTGTAGCTTCTGATTTAAACACCTCCCTGAGCAGAGTGGGCAGATTGAATGCTGTGCAGATCGACATGGCTGTAGTGACCATTTGCTAGAGTGGCCAAGTTCTGATGTGGATGGAAAAGGCACAGCGGGTTAAGTGTTCTCACCAAGACGGGACTAGTTACTGTCTTTGTAAAATAACACAGTGGCTTTTTAGTTGAATTAAAAAAAATACTTTTTGTTTTGTGATGCCAAGCATTGGAACCAGGGCCTTGCACATGCTAGGCAAGGGCCCTGCCATTGAGCTACACACCCCAGCTCTTTTGATGAGTTCCCCAGGCTGGCCTTGAACTTTTGATCCTCCTGCCTCAGTCTCTGGAGTGGGCTGGCATTAGAAGCATGCACCACTATACCTGGCTCAGAGATTGTATTTTTTCGTGCAGTTTTCGGTTCATAGCAGAATTGAAAGGAAGGTCCAGGGGACCCCCTCCCTACCCCCACCCTGTGCATAGCCTTTTCCAGAACACCCTGCAGGTACTTGGAACCATGTAGCACAGGCCTTTGTAGATGGCCTTTTCTTGCTTTTAAACACTTAAGTAACAACACACACAATTAACGTAACTACTGTAGGTTGCTAACTGTAAGAAATACCACCAGCTTGATGATCCAAGTTAAATTGTTAGTTAATGGGGGTTTTAGTGTTGTTTTGCAGTAGAAGACAGCTTAACCTTCCTTGGATTCGTGAGCTGTGTTTGGAGTGAGTCCGGGCTATCGGTGTGACTGGGAAGGTCTGCACAACTGTAGTCACAGAGTGGAAGCCAAGGTTTCACAGGAGAACCCCCTTGCTGTCAATCGCCCAGTGCAGAGCCAGTTAGGTACCCAAGAACTGTAGACTTGCACTGATTTGAAATTCTGTGTAAAACCAGAGTGATGTCTTTTGTAAGCCCTTTTTATCCTGCAGAGGTAAGTTAGAACTGTGCAGTGTTTATCATACACAAGTATGCATTACCTATGTCTGTTTAAAGACTAAGTAGGTAACATTTCTCCTATTAAAAAGGAATGAGGTCAATGTTTGGGATCATTTTGATAGTTGATACTCAGTCTTCTCAGGCCCATGGGTGAGGGGAATCTTACTGCTTTTTGTGTTTCTAGCAGCAGGCCCTGGTGGGGAGCCTGGTGGCAGGGCCCGGCGCTGCGGCCGAGGTGGACCCCTTCCGGAGGCAGCCGGTGATGCCACCTGCAGGTATGTGCCAGGCCTGGGCTCATGCGGCAGCCAGCTGGCGGTGACCGTGCCTTCATCCTCACCTGCTGTCTCTAGAAAGCTTAGCTTCTTTCTCCTTTCAAAGTTAATTTTCTTCTGATGATCATCAGCTGAGCAAAATATTTATGTGATGCTTATGTGTAGTGAACTGGACATTTTTCAGCGGATCAGGTGTGTTCCATTTTGGCTTTTCATGGGCATTTGCAGGTGCCTTGGTGACTGTGATACAGTTGAATGCAGCATTACCTGCTCTTTGAGCTCATTTTTTAAACTGCAGTCTTCCTTCCTGTTCTAAGCACGATGAAAGACTCAGGCGGTTCCAAAGATGCTGCTTCAGGCTGCCTCCGGTTTGGTGGCTGCCCGCTCCCCAGCCACAGCAGTAACTGCTGTCTGTACTGTGTGGTCTGGCACAGACTCCAGTGTTGTGTACACCTATGTTACTCTGAAAAAAATTCCCATGTGGCCTGATACACACTGTTACATCCTTTTAAAGACACTAACTTAATATTTAATGACTGTCTCTCTGAGCCGTGCACCAGCTTCTTTTCGGAGGCCGGGTAGTAGCCCCACGTGGAGGACTCAGTCTTTACCGGTCCTCTCTCCCCAGTGTGCGTCTGTTAGCGCCCCTTCTCTGTCACACTCCACAGGACCCGGGACGTCCAGTCTCAGATGTGTCTGACGTGTGGCCACTTGCCTAGAGGAAGGGTCCCCAGGAATGAGCTGCCTGGTCAAAGCCTGTGCAGTGGTGTGGGGTGCTAACTTCCCCACCAGAGGGACAGGGCCGGTTCCACTGCACTCGGCAGTGTCTGGTTCTGTTGCAGTATGGTCATTTTATTAGTTTAGTTGATTTTATGTGGTGCAATGCTGGGCACTGAGCTCAGGGACTACTGCTGAACCATATCCCCAGTCCTTTTTATTCTTTTGACTTTGAGACAGTCTCACTTAGTTGCCCAGGTTGGCCTTGAACTTGAGATCCTCCCACCTCAGCCTCCCTTGTAGCTGGAATTCGAAGCATGTGCCCCGGCTCCTGGCTGGCCATTTTGTTTAGTAAAACACACCTTTTAATCTGGTGATCTGAAGGTGAAATTCACGGCTTTTGCTTGGGTATGGGTTTCTTTGGTTTTGAAAAGCCTGCACAATGTCTCCTCGTGTTTGTTAGCTGTTTGTGAATCTGTCCTGTGCTAGCTGCTCATGTTCTCTGCCCCTTGTGCCCACCTGGTCACTGAGACTGTCCATGGGTTTGTGAACGCTCTTGGAATGTTCAAAACCAGCCCGTCTGTTCCGTGTTGCCATGTCTCTCAGCTGTTGCCTGTCCTTAGCCTTTTAATGATGCTTTTTCTTATTTTGGCAAATTTTTAATGAAAAGAAACTATATTTGTCAACTTTATCTTTTATGGCATAGAAAGGCCTCCCCTGTTCAGAGATTATAAAGACACTTAACACATGTTTTTTTCTACTACTTTTGTGGTTTTATTTTTACATGAAACGGCACCTTTCTTGAAAATTATTCTAGAGCAGTCTAAGCGACCTCGCCTTGAAGTGGGTCATCCAGGGGTAGTTTTCCAGCATCCAGGGGTGAATGCAGGCGTCCCTCTGCAGCAGTTAATGCCGACAGTCCAAGGTAAGCCCCGGCGGACAGCAGCGCCGTTCGCGCATAGCGAGGGCGTGCACGGAGACCTTGACAGCCTTGAGGCTGTGCAGTCAAGGGAGTGCTAAAGTTGGGGCGTTCCTCTGAGTCCCCTCAACCTACTGTGGAAAAGCCCCTGGAGATGCGTTCTTGCCACTCAGATGGGACCCACACACCTCATTGTCGTTGTGCTTTCTAGCAAGTTTTCACTCCTGTGTGTTTCTGAGTTGCTGCTGTTGTGGGTGCCCTGTGGTTGTTGGATGCTCGTTTTGCTTGGTGCTAACTTGCGAAGGCCGAGTGCCTTTCTTTCCTTCTCTGTGTGCTCATCCGACATTAGACTGTAGAACACTCACTCCATTTGAGTGTGGCGGTTCTCAAGTGGGCTTCGGGATGTCAAGTGCATTTCCTCGTGACCGTGTGGAAGCTGCTGTGCTCTGAAGTCAGTGCTCTGGGCTTTCTTGTTTTGCAGGAGGGATGCCACCCACCCCCCAGGCTGCGCAGCTCTCTGGACAGAAGCAGAACCAGCAGCAGTATGACCCCTCCACAGGGCCCCCCGTGCAGAATGCCGCCAGCCTGCACACCCCACCGCCACAGCTGCCTGCCAGGCTGCCGCCGGCCAGCGTGCCTGCTGCAGCCCTCCCTTCTACACTGCAGTTCTCGCAGCAGCCGCAGGTGGTCGAGGCACAGGGCCAGCTTCAGCTGCCAGTGAAGACCCAGCAGCCGCATGTCCCTGTCCCCGGTCCCCCTCCCAGTCAGCTCCCTACCCCGCCTTCCCAGCCTGCACAACCAGCCCTCCATGCCTCGATGCCCGGGAAGGCGCAGCTGCAGGTCTCTCAGCTTCCAGTCCAGCCCCAGGTACTCTGCGGACATTTGTTGTGTTGTTAGTTGTAGGACGAAAGAAAACAAGTTGGGGAATTGATTTGCCATCCTTGGATTTGACAGGGTGGTGCACTACACCGATTTGTTCATTTTCTCATAGCTGAACAGTTTCCCTCGCCCTCTTAGAACATTGGATTGATTTGGTGGTTTCAATATGATTTCATTTGATGCAGTAGCAATAGTCATTATTAAAATAATAGGAAGCTGGGCGTGGTTCTGCTCTCTTGTAATCACAGCACTTGGGATGCTGAGGCAGAAGGATATTATGAGTTCAAGGCCAGCCTGGACCTCATAGTGAATTCAAGGCCGATCTGAACAACATAGTGAAACTCTGTCTGGAAAACAAACAAACAAACAAAAAAACACAGTAAGAAGCTGTTGTTATTGTTGCCCTTAGTATAGGGCTCCATAGCACCTGTTATTGCATGCTGCAGGGGGCGGCGTGTCCCTTATACTCTGTGAACTGCCCAGTCAGCTGGGGCCTGGCTGTGCTGGCCTCAGATGCTGGGCTTGGCTCCATGTTATATGGTGATGAGGGTAACAAGCCACAGCAAGACCCTGCTCGGTCTGAGGGCAAAGCCATGCTCCTAACCACCCACCAGACCTCCTCTGCATGCCTTCTTTCCCTTTTTCAGTTCCCGCAGAGTACGAATGTATGCGAGGCACCACTGGTCCGGCTTCATGCACATTTTGTTTAAAATGCCCTTCTTCCCACATTGATCTGTTTCACCCAGCGTGTGTTTGGAAGGCTTGTAGCAAGCTGACTTCAGTTCCTGAGGCCAGTGGTCTGCAGGAGCCAGTGCACCATCCCTGCTGAGAGCATGAAGGGTCTGGAGGGAAGGGTTTTCAGAGAATTGCCTCCATTCTCATAATTCATTTGTATTTTGAGAAAATCTCCTTTCTTCTTATCTCCTGCCCCCTCCCAAGGGGATTTCCAGGGGCTTTGAGTTAAGGGTCATTGTTATTTGAAACCAGGTCTTGTGTATATAATAATATCACAGGAGCAGTCGGTAATAGGCACCACCTCCTCATCACCTGCCAGCTGAGTGGTCAGGCACCGTGGCAAGGACTTCATTGGCATCATTCTGTCTCTTCTTTGCTTAGGGACCCTCAGAAGTAGGAGCTCTCAGCCCATTTACCGATGAGAAGAGCTCAGGCCGGGAAGGCTAGCACATTGGCACATCGCACAGGCAGAGGCCGTGGGGCTGCTCCTGGCTGCCCTGGGTGCAGCTCAGGTGCTCGTGGAAGTGGTTCTCTCTCTCTCTCAGAGCCATATCCTGAGCTGCAGCAGTGCTCTGGGTCTTGGTGGACTTGTTTACTTGCCTGTGTTGTTGAAGAGATCAGCTGTGGGAAGTAATTTGTAAGGAGCTCTGCAGAAATCTGTAGCGGCCTGTTAATCATGGGTTGGGTTGGGGTTGGTGCACTTCCTCTTTACCTGATCTGTTAGGGAATTCCCTGGCTTTGCTGGTCATTCAGTTTTCTGTCACTTGGCCCTGCTGCTGACGTGACGACATAGCATGTAAGTAACCAGATGTCATTGGGGCCTGTACAGCTTTATTTCTGCAAGTGTGTGCCTACTGTGGTTCCCTGAGCGGCAGGGAGGTTACTTTAGAGCTGGGCTGTGAGGCCTTGGAGTCGTCTCTGACCTCTAGTCCCAACCCTGTGGACATCATCCCAGTCCACTCTCTCCCTGCTTTCCTGTGGCCTCCCCTGGCCTGGGCTCCCGGGAGCACTTACCTGGCCTCTGTCCCAGTGCCAGGGCCCCTTTAGTTTCATGAACTGGACCTCTGGGTGGCACTGGAGGCTTCTGCCTACCTGCCCAGAGAATTTGGGAACATGGAATTTGTGCTTGCTCTTCAGAGAAAAGATGCACGATGGGCATTGGCATTTTCCAATTAGGAAAAAGCTTGCACAATTGAAATAAAAATTTATTGTACCTAAAAAACAGAAAGACTGGAAAAAGCAAAATGAAGAGCTCTAAAAGAATGGGTGAAGGTACAGGTTGTAGAGAGCTCTTACTAGATCCTGAGCAGGAAGTGGGCTGGCTTGGTGGACATCATGCCACCTGTGGTCACAGTCTGGGAACCTGATGAGCTGTGCTCACTGGTGTCATGGGAGGAGAGCTAGGGCTGGTCTCGTAGGTCTCACAGGTCCTGGAGCCTTGTCTTGACCCTGCTTTGTTGTCCTGTCTGTTAGACCGTGGCATCAGCCAGGCCCCCACTCGACTCTGCCCAGCCTTGCCAGAGGCCCCTGTCCACACCATCTTCTTCCTCGTCTCTCACACCTGTGAGCGGCTCGGGCCCGGGGCCCTTGCCTGCACGGTCCTCGCCAGTGAGCAGACCCTCCTCAGCAAGCAGCAAGGCGTTGTCTCCTGTTACCTCCCGGGTTCCTGGGGCAGCGGTGCCAGCTCCCCCCAAACCACAGAGCCCTGCGCAGAGTGTCGCCACGTCCCAGGACAGCCCTCAGGAGAAGCTGGCAGAGCAGATAGCCCTGGTGAGTGTGCTGAAGCCAATTAGAACGTGTGTGCCAACGAAGTGGGGTCTCCCTGTGTTGCCCAAGCTGGCCTCCAGCTGTGGGGCTCAGGTGTCAGGCCTCCCCTCTCTCAGCCCCCAGAGTACCTGAGCCTACAGCTGTGAACTATTGTACCTGGCCTGTGTTGCAGTTTGTGGAGTGTATGTAGTTGTGGTTTTGAAGACTGTGATAGTTAAAAGCTGAACACCTGGCTGTGAGGACAGTTCAGTATCGCTTGGGGTCATTAGAAGCTGTGGTTGAAGCCCAGGCGCCCCCTCCTCCAGTGGAAGCAGGCTCTGGGAGGAGTCTTTTTCTTGTGACACAGTGACAGTGCAAGGCTGCTTTCCTAACAGCTACCAGGGAGGCGGCAGCAGCCAAGCAAGCCAGGTGTTCAGTGTGGGGTTGGCCTCTCCTAACATTGCTGTCTGGCATAGAGTACTTAGTTCTTGTTGGGTGACTGAACATTTACTTTATCCAACTTCATTAGGGGAATAAAAAAGATACAGTACATCAAAATAGAATGTTATAAACCCTGTGCTTCTCATTATCTGATCATAACACAGTGATCAACACATGGCAGTCTCACCTTGTAGATTCCGCCTCACCCTGTTTTGAAACAAATTCTAGCATTGTATTGTTTTCCTTGTAAGTACTTTGGTATAAACATTGGGTTTTGCTTAGTGAAGTGGTATATGCCTGTAATTGCAGCTACTTGGGAGGCTGAGGCAAAAATACCCAGAATTAGAGACTACCCTCAGCAGATCAGGGAGACCTTGTGTCAAAATAAAAAAAACAATAAAAAACGCTGGGACTGTGGATGTAGCTCAGTGGTTGAATGCTTGCCTAGCACGCAGAGGCCCTGGAGTTTCTGGTGCTGGAATAGAAGTGTTTTTTCACTGCGTTACCTGGCTGAGTTTTATTCTGCTTTTAGAGATAGGGCCAGCCTGCTGTTTTGGCCTCATCTGAGGCTCTTGGGAGAATCACAGTCTTGATTCTCTGAGTGGCCCTTGAGCCATGTGACCAGTGTCCAGGCTCACCTCCTTGTGGTCTCTCCCTTCAGTGCCTGACTGAGCCTCTTCCATGGTAGGGTTCAGATATTGGGGTCCAGGTTAGTGGAACACACTTAACTAGTTGTGTGCTTACCCGTCATCTCACTATACGGTATCCTTCCAGGAGAACCAGATCCACCAGCGTATAGCAGACTTGCGGAAGGAAGGCTTGTGGTCCTTGAGGCGGCTGCCCAAGCTGCAGGAGGCCCCACGCCCCAAGTCCCACTGGGATTACCTTCTGGAGGAGATGCAGTGGATGGCCACAGACTTTGCTCAGGAGCGGAGGTGGAAGTTGGCCGCTGCTAAGAAGGTGAGATGGAAGTACTGGCCAGCTCTGTGGCGAGTCCATGCTCAGGGCTGTGGTAGATGGGCTGTGCTCTGTGAGCTGTTGGAAGAGCATTCTCTTGTGTGCAAAAGGAAGGCAGCTGCGGGGTCTACAGAGCTGCAGCTGGGAGCAGGGCGGTGCCTGGTTGCGGTTCTGCTGTAGAGCTGGGTTCCTGCCCTTTCCTTTCGCTGGCAATTGGAATCAGCAGACCACCGGTGCGCCTAGCCTGCTGGTTCCTGGGCTGATTAGGAACCAAGGCGGCTGAGGCTCAGGAGTAGGGTGACCAGCCTGTCCTGGCCTTTGTGCCTGCTTGCCTGCCTGCCTCTGATACCTCGCTGAGAACTGACTTCGTCACTGTGCCCACAGCAGACTCTCAGTCTCAGGAGAGCCAGAGGCACCCCTCAGAGAGCCCCAGCTCCCCTTACCTCCTGCCCCCCTGTCTGTCATGGGTCACTGTGCTGCCCTACTTTCCTGTGCTCAGGGACCCCTGCCCTGTGCACTTCGTGCGTCTGCACCCCCCCACACCACCCCTTAATTTGTATTTGTTTACTTATCTTTTTGGTTTTTGTGACAGGGTCTTGCTGTGTATGTTGGAAACAAGCCCCCAGGCTTAGTTTGTTGGTGCACATAATGAAGCATACAGACACCAAGAAATCTTGACAAGACTTGTTGTTTTGTTTTGTTTTGTTTTGTTTTTTGGTACTGGGGATTGAACTCCAGACCTTGTGCTTACCAGAGAAGTGCTTGAACCACTGAGCTAAATCCACGACCCAGCGCTTATTACTTTTGCAAAAGGGTGCGAGCATGAGGCAGCAGACGTGCAGGACAAAGGAGGGTCGCCCCTTTTATTCCCTGGCTGAGTTCAAAGGCTTGCATTCTCTCATGGTTAAGTCGGGTGGTGGTGGGGTTGGTGTGATGCTGAGTAAGTTAGAGGGGCATGGGGTTTACAATGAAAAGTGTTTGGTTTTTATCTTGGGAACCGCTGTGTTCTGGGGAAAAGTATATAGTCGTCTTTTTTTTTTTTCTTTTGATCAAACTCACGCCCTTGCGCCCTTGCGCTTCATAGTCACCATTGTTTAGAGCTCAGGATACTAATGGGTGTGGTGGGGCCAGGTGGGGGTGGGCACCGAGTAGATGGCCAGGTCATTTAGACCCAAAATGAAGTTGCTTTAACCTTGTGCTTTGTTGGAAAAGACAAAGCCTACTTCTCACAACTTCCCTCATCTCCTATCTTTGTATTGTTTTTTTAAAACTTTGTGAGCAGAAGTTTATTCTCTCTGTCATGTTTTCCTATCCAAAACTTGTTTGCTAGGGAGACTGTGTGGTAAAGACTGTCTTTAGGCAACAGTGAATAAACTTGAAAGCACATATGACCAAAGCATTGGCCCTGGAATGGAAAAGCAGACTGGGGGAGAAGTCACATCTAGATACTGTTTTTAAGGCATTGGAATAGTTGACTCTTAGACCTGTATACTGGGTGTACCCAGAAACAGTCAACAGGGGTCAGCAATTGGATCTACTTTTTGACGTTCTGGCTATATTATTATTATTACTTTAATATGTCTTTGGTACGCTTGTTTGCTGGGTGTCCAAGACCAAGTTAAAGTGAGACCGTTATTAATTGAAGTTAACTTTTTTGGGAGCCAAATATCAGAGTCAGTTGGGGTTTTCCAGAGGTTACTTGTGGGCTTGTGTAGAACCTCTCAGGCCTTCTGTGAGCGTTAGCCACCAGGATGGGACGTAGTCTGGCTTGGCCACGTAGCTTCCTGTGGGAGCATGGGAGACATTTTCTCTGGGTAACCCTCTTTGTAGCACACTGTACCTCAGTTGATTCCTGGGGTTTTGGGGGTGTTCTTGCTCAGGAGGTTAGGTGACTCACCAGAGCTGTAGGATCTTACAGAAAAGGTCCTTCATGTCCTCGGTCTTTGTTCACCTTGGAGAGCCCAGGTCAAAGCCTTGGCTGTCTTCTTAGCCCAGTTACGTTTTTAGCTTTGGTCTCCAGGCCTCCATTGTTGAACACACAGGAGATCAGTTTTCTTATCTAGATATTGAGTACCTTGAAATATATAACCAGGGAACTGTCATTTTTTTTTTAATCAGTCATGGTTATCTTAGAAGTTGAATCCCTGTAGAATATTAACATATAACAAAGTTTTATAGAGAAAAGCTGAGATTAAGGACAATATACCACATTATTATAACAGTCATGCTAACATCATTGTATTAGAAATGTTAGTATTGTTATTACCTTTGAAATATATTTAAATTTTTCTCTTAGTATAAAATAACTGTTTAGTCAGTTATCTTTAGTTATAAGATCTTAAAGGACATACAGAAACTTTTCTCTAATTTATCTTTTAGTCACTTCTGTTACCAGAGTGATATTTCAATGGAATGTATGCTACAGATTATTAATTTTAACCCCTAATCATTATAGTGGCATTGTCTGGAGTGTGTACGGTGTATATAAGTTATGTGTAGGCACATCAAATTATAACACAATTATGTAACAGTCTCATATACATAAACCTGAAAAAGATCATCGACATGAACAACTTTAGTTTGGCAAGATGTCCCTCCCCCACCCCGCCACCCAAATGCATTTTAAAAAGAAAGAAGAAGAAAAAAACTACAACAAAAAAAAATTTTTTTTTTTTTTTTTTTTTGCAGCACCGGGGATTGAACTCACAACCTTGTGCCTGTCAGACAGGTGCTTAAGTCACTAAGCCAAACTCCTAGCCCTGGTTTTTTTTGAGGCAAGGTCGCACTGTGTAGCTCAGGCCAGCATTGCGCTCGTGTTGTAGCCCAAGCCGGCCTCAAACTCACAACGCTTCTCCTACCTCAGCCTCCTGAGTGCTGGGATTAAAGGCGTGCAACAAAATTTTAAGGCACATCAATCGGAGGTAACAATGGTACGTAGATTGTACATTGTCATCCCCAAATCATTCACCCAGAGCACAAGATATCTGCCTTCAGTTGTCCCAGCAATATCAGTACAAATCTTTCTCTTCAGTGAACTCAGAGAAATCAGTAGTATAACTACCTTAACTATTTTGTTGTATGCATATACATATATATATATATATATATGTTGTTTTCTTTCAACTGTCACACTAATGAAACAATATGATGCTTTTTTTTTTTTTTTTTTTTGGTACCTGGGATCGAACTCCCAGCCTCACGCCTGCCAGGCAGGTGCTTATAACACTGAGCTAAATCCCTGCCCACTTTTTTGAGACAGGGTTTCACTATGCAGTTCAGGCTGGCCTTGAACTCTCTTTGTAGCCCAGGCTGGTCTCTCACAATGACCCTCCTGCCTCAGCCTCCCAAGTGCTGGGATTACAGGCGTGTGCCACCACGGCCAGCAATGATACGATGTTTAAACATTTGTGTCTTATTTATTTCACTAATGAGTATGTTGTCAAGTTGCATCCATTCACCTACATAAGTGTCCAGTTTATCATTCTTTATGGCTGAGTAGTACTCCATTGTATAAAAATACCACATCTTTTTTGTCCATCTCTCAGTCGGTGGGCATTTAGGTTGTTTCCAAGATCTGGCTATTATAAACTGTGCTGCTGTAAACATGGGTGCACACATATCACTATGGTATAATGTTTTTAATTCTTTTGGGAAGACACCCAGAGGGGAAATAGCTGGGTTGAATGGGACCTCCAATCCTAGTTTTTTGAGGAATCTCCACACTGATTTCCACAGTGGTTGCACCAGTCTGCATTCCCACCAACAGTGGAGAAGCGTTCCTTTTTCTCCACAGCCCCTCTAGTATTTGTTATTTATTGATTTCTTGATTTTAGCCATTCTTTCTGGGGTGAGGTGGAATCTCACTGTTGCTTTATTTTGCATCTCTCGAATGACCAGTGATGTTGAACATTTTTTTTCTTATTTAAGAGAAAATGGACACAGAAAAGAGAAACAAAAAGCAAAAGAGACAAACAACAGATTTGACACGATAACACTAGGTTTACAAAATGAGATGGTTGGAACTTGACAGTAGTTATAACATTGAGTATCGCTACTCTCAAAGGGGTTGTTCAGATTAACAGACATAGACATGCAAAATTGATCTAATCATATGAGTATTAACTGTTCTTTTCAATAGTTAATGCGTTTAGTAATATAGTCATTTTTACTATCTTATGTACACCTTTTTATAAATTTATGTCTTTTTCCTTTTCCCTTCCTTCTTTCCTCCTTTCCCCTTAGAATACGTCTTACTGTCTTTAAAATAACTGCCCATACCATCAGGCCTAATATAATCAAACAGAATAGTTCAGAATAAAGCTAATAAAAAATAAAACAGTGAGAAAAAAAAGCAGTCTTCACAGAAAAGAGAAACAAAAAGCTAAAGGGACCAAGGAACAACAACAACAAATGCGATACTGTAACATTATAGGTTTACAAAATGAGGTGGTTGGAGTTTGACAGTGGTTGTAACATTGTATGTCATTACCTTCAAAGGGGTTGCTCAGATTGACAGATACAGACGTGTAAAACTGATCTAATCATATGAGTATCAACTGTTCTCTTTCAATAGTTAATGCATTTAGTAGTATAGTCTTTTTTTTTTTTTTTTTTTTTTTTTTTTTTTTTTTTTTTTTTTTTTTTTTTTTTTTTTTTTTTTTTTTTTTTTTTTTTTTTAATTTTTGTGGCACCACGGATTGAACTCATAGCCTCGTGCTTGCCAGATAGGCACTTAGGCTGCTGAGCCAAACTCCCAGCCCTAGTTTTTTGAGGCGGGGTTGCACTATGTAGCTCAGACCGGCCTTGCACTCACGTTGTAGCCCAAGCTGGCCTCGAACTCACAGTATAGTTATTTTGACCATCTTATGTATACCCACGTATAAATCTGTCTTTTTCCTTTTCCCTCCCTCCCTTCCTTCCTCCTTTCCCCTTGTAATACCTCTTGTTATTTTCAAAATAACTGCCCATACCATTGGGCCTAATATAATCAAACAATATAGTACTGAATAAAACCAATAACAAATAAAACAATGGAAGCAATACATAGTAATACAACATTGATTTCTATAATGCCTCATATTATCTTCTAAGCAGTTGCCTGTATCATCTGTTATGATACAATCAAACAAACCGGAATAGGTTAAAATCACTCAAAACAGAACAATGAAAACAATACAGGGTTTCAAAACAAGGTGATTAAATATCAATAAAGGCTATCTTAATATATTTTGTTATCTTTGGAATAGTTGTCTATGTCATCATATATAATAAAATTAGATGGGTCAAGATAGAATAACATCTAACTATACAGCTCATTGAAGACATTACTGGGCTCAAATCCTGATGATGGGTTATTTAATTATCTGCCCCACTCGGTGTTAACCCTCTGCCGCTGTTTCTGGAGCTGTGGACTTTTTTATCTCTCTCTAAAATGTCCTTCAGTATTCTTTGTAGGGTTGGCTTGGTTGTTATAAATTCCTTTAGTTGTTCTTTGTTGTGGAAGTATCTTGTTTCTCCGTTGATTTTGAAAGATAGTTTTGCAGGGTACATCAATCTGGGTTGGAAGTTGTTTTCTTTCAGGGCTTGAAATACTTCACTCCAAGCTCTTCTTGACCTGATGGTTTGTGTTGAGAAGTCTGTCGTGATTCTGATGGGTTTTCCTTTGTTAGGTGATCTGTTTTTTTTTCTCTAATAGCTCTTAATATTCTGTTTTTGTGTTGAATTTCTGGGACCTTGATTATTATATATCTGGGTGTAGGTATATTTTGGTTATGTTTAGCTGGAGTTCTATATGCTTCACTTATCTGAAAGTCTCTTCCTATTCCCATGTTTGCAAAGTTTTCTGAGATTATTTCTGTAAATAGACTTTTAACTTGATTTGTATTGACCCCTGCTTTTTCACTCACACCTTTAATTCTTAAGTTGTGTTTCTTTGGGTTGTTTTGTAGCTGTTGTATTGTTACTTCCAGGTTTCTTGTTATTTTTAAGAGATCTTTCCTTTCTCGATCGTAAGCTGTAAACCTGTCTTCAAGGTCTGAAAGTCTGTCTTTAGTTTCCTTCGGGTGGTTTTGCCAACTTTCATTGGATTTTTTGAATTCCTGGTAATCTCTTTCAATCTGTTTCATGTATTCTAAATCTTTTTTGTATTGTTCATTCCAGGTTTCCTTCGTTTTCCTATGCTCCATTTTTTCATCTATGTCTCCTTTAGGGTTGCCTAGCAGATCTTTTATTATGGTTTTCATTTCTTCCTTTAGTTGAGTCAGCATTTCTGCTCTAATCTCTTTTATAGCCTCTTGAAGTTGTTTCTTTACTTCCGTTTCCATCACCTTACAAACTTCAGTTGTGGGACTCTCGATCTCCTCTGCGTTTGTATCTCCTGTATTTGCTCTGCTTGAACTGGAGGCCAGAGACTGCCCCCTGCTTTTTTGTCTTGGCATTTTCCTTTGTTCCCCTGGGCGAATTGGTACTGGGGACCCAGGCGCTCCCTGCATTGGCCTTAACCTCTCCAAGTGAGTCTGGTTCCTCCAGCCTGGGCCAACTATGGATATCTGATGGTTGCCACTGGGGGCGCTGTTACAGCGCTATCCACTGCCTTTCCCCAGCCTGCCTTGGCGCCACATTGGCTGGTGTGGTGCGCATAGGGGCCAGCCGCCACCTGTGAACCTGGCCGGTGAACTGGACACCCATGGACTCTCCACAACACCTCTGGAGTACGCACGGAGCCGCCGTCTTCAGACCAAGCCTGTTACCCGCAGGAACTCTCCAAGGTGGCCCCCAGAATGCGTGCAGGGACAGGGCTCAGCCTGAGTGACCTCCGCAGGTCCTCGCCCAGCTAGGAGTCCCCAGCCCAACTCCAAGACGTCTCCCCACCTGTCTCCCCGTCATGCGGGAGGGTGAGAACCTCCACTCACAGTTCTGCAGGTCAACTCCCCCTGTTCACTGTCGCTCTCCTCCGACGGCGTCTCGCTGCGCTGATGGCTCCAGGTTCGCAGCCGCTGCGGTCTCAGCTCTCGGACCGTGCGTCCCCAGGTTCCAGGAACACCTTTCACAGAGAGGGTCCAGTTCCAGGCAGAGGCGCCGCCAGCCACCGCTCTCCCCGTCTAAGTGCCTCTTCCCACTCTTTCTGTGGGCTTCGATTCACGCTTCAGATTCTTCTTGGGTCTGGAGGACCTGGCTCCTTCCTTTTTATCCTCCCCACATTGCTATATTCCAGCATCTGGACGGTATCTTTTGGAGATGCCAGTTTACCTTGCTGTTTACAGTTCCGCCATCTTGGGGGGAGTCCTTGAACATTTTTTCACGTATTTATTTGCTGTTTGTATTTCTTCATCTGAGAAGCGTGTATTCATCTCAGATGCCCATTTTTGGATTGGGTCTTTGAATCTGAGGGGACTGATTTTTTTTTGTTTTTTTTTTTTTTTGAGTTCTTTCTATGTTCTCGATAGTGATCCTTCATCTGAGGAACAGTTGGCAAACTTTCTCCCATGTTGTGGGTTGTCTCTTTACTCTGTTGGTGGTTTCTCTTGCTGTGCAAAAGCTTTTCAGTAAGGCGAGATCCCATTTGTTAATTCTTTGCAGTAGTTCCTGTGCAATCTGGGTTTTCTTCATAAAGTCTTTGCCTACACCAGTGTCTTCAAGAGTTTTACCTACTCTATCTTCCAGCACATTTAATGTTTCTATTTTAATATTAAGATCTTTGATCCAAGGCGGGCGTGGTGGCGCACGCCTTTAATCCCAGCACTCGGGAGGCTGAGGTAGGCGGAGCGTTGTGAGTTCGAGGCTGGCTTGGGCTACAACGCGGCGCAAAGCCGACCTGAGCTACATAGTGCGACCCTGCCTCAAAAAACCAGGGCCGGGAGTTTGGCTCAGTGGCTTAAGCGCCTGCCCTGGCAGGCACAAGGCTGTGAGTTCAATCCCTGGTGCCGCAAAAAAAAAAAAAAAAAAAAAAAGATCTTTGATCCATTCTGATTTTAGCTTAGTACATGATGAAAGATATGAGTCCAGTTTTAATTGTCAGCATGTGTAGAGCCAGTTTTTCCAGCTTGCTTGCTTTTTCTGTCTTTCTTTCTTGGTACTGGGGATTGAACTCACAACCTTGCGCCTGCCAGGCAGGTGTTTAAGCCACTGAGCTAAATCCCCAGTCCTCCAGCACCGTTTATTAAAAAGGTTGTGTTTCTTCCAATGAATGTGTTTGGCACCTTTGTCAAAGATAAGGTGGCTTAGTGTGTCTGTAGTTGTTTCTGCATCTTCTGATCTATTCCATTGATCTTCAGGTCTTTTTTTTTTTTTTTTTGCCAGT